>NTHP01000213.1:318115-361352 GCA_003416845.1 Oplegnathus fasciatus
GCCGCTTGTGATTTTTCCGGGAGGGTCACTCCCGACACCTGGGCCATGATACTGCAAATGCTGCAGGCTTTCATCAGTGGACCATAGGCTGATGTTGCATCATTTGGCGATAGATAGTGACTTAACAGACATTTATTTAAATGAAAATCTTCGAGATTATAACTTTAACACTCTAAAAGGCTAGTTTGGAATAATTACAGAATTNNTGAATTAATAGTGGTAATAATACATATAGTGGCTTCAAATGAAATACTGAAAAAGTCTATAATTATTCCAGTGTCACACTTAAGACTTAACTCTCTGATATGTGTTTCAGCTGTTAGATTACAATTTTAAAAAAAAGAAATCTTGACTCAAAGTCCATTAACTAGTTTTTTTCCAGAGCTTTCGAAAGTCACAGTCACACAGTCTTCACCATCATGTGTGGTGACAACAGCAACAGCTCCATTACTGGGCAAGTTCCACCTGCCGATGAAGACTCTGAGATGTGCTTGAAAGCTCTGGACAAAGCCACTGAGTACACCTTCAGTCAAGATTATCTTGCAAAATTACTATTTCCAAAGTCAAGAATTAACTTTAATGCTCAGCTTTATTTACTGTAAAGCGCGTATGTCCCTACAGCATGAATAAACAATACTTACAGTTTAACTGCTGGCAGGTGGCCACAGTGTAACCTACACACCAAACAGACTGTTGATATTGGACAATTCTGCATAAGAACAGATAATGTCCAGTGATAATACTGTTAAATGTTAAATGCTAACACTTTTTAAATGATTTCTACAATATCCCAGCATGGCAACAACAGTTAAAGCACAGGTGGTTAAACAGTTAAAACTACAGATAGATGTATGAATAATCAGTAGTGTGATTTATGCCAGTTTAAATCCACCTACTGAAGCCTTTTTTTATCCACACCTTCCACCTGGCTCCTTCTGACATCAGAAAACAAGTTAATTCACAAACGCTGACCCTGTTTTAACTGCAGATGGTGGACATGAAATCCTGGCTGGATTATAGACATGAAGGTGGGAGGAGGAGCAAAGACTTTCATTTGGACCATCTGGATGGCGGATTAGACACCTTAGTGCTTTCATTCAATAAGCGGTGAGTGAGAAAAAAAAATCTTTATTGATTGGAACAAAGCAGACACGGCATAGCGTGAGCAACAGATGCTCTCCTCAATCACCACAAAAACCCTCTATATCCACAGAGGGAAGAGTGATAAAAACACTTGACATAAATATTACAATTAGTAGGTGTGAATGTATTATTTCAGTGAGTGCTGCTGTAGATTTTGGGTGATAAGAAGAATGATTTCAAGGCAGAATTTAGTGAATATACATAGTTTTTCTTTATGTTTTGGGAGGAAATTCCTGCAGCAAAATAAAAGCACTTTTGTTGCTTTGTGTGGGTGAGAAGCTTATCAAGCTGTTTTGAAATCCTTGCTGTTAATGACACACAGCTACTCTGGCGTTTCTTATTTTATCACTCAGTGTTGACTACAACTACACTGTACACTGTTATTTCAGAAGTGGCTCCAGACTTGAACTCTCCTGAGGTTAGCAGACGTGGAAAGAGTCGTGTCTCCTTACAGATAGAATCTGATCCGCTGTAGTCAAAACAAACGTACAACACGGGCAAAACCCAAGGTTGAACGAGAAAGGGAAGAGATGTTAGTCATCACAGCAGACTACTAATTCGCCACGTGTAGAAGACATATCTGCTCTCGGCGTGTCGTGTCGTTCCCTTCACTTGGTGCATGAAAAGATGGCGCTGCACGAGTGGCAAGTCGCAGCAGGTCCTGTTATCTTGTGTTTTCTATTGATTTTAAAGGGCAACACTCAAACTCTCCCAAAAAATGCAACAGAGTCCAGGCAGTGTGTGACGAGGAGGGTCAGGGGAAACAGTACACAGTGTAGCATGGACATATCTCGTTAAACTCTGAATACAGCAGTTACCCTCAGGGCCATGTGTTGTGTTTACTGCCACTACGGAGAAATAAATCTCGATCATGTGTGACAGCTCTGCAGCTATGAGAGGCTCAAACTGGGGCTTCGGTTAGCCAGTGTTCTGCTTTTTATGGGCTACCTGGCGGCCGGTGCAGAAGCTGCTATCACAGTCGAGGGGCTCAACATACAAAACAGACCTCGGGGTCTTGGATTTCGTTGGGGTTCAGGAAGAGGAGAGAATCCGGCTGAACCAAACTTTCAAATCCAAGCAGACATATAAGCTAATTTAACAGAAAAAGCAGCAGTTCTTTAAGTTTCTACATTTTGTGGCATGTAATATCTACCTGTAGGCCTATAGCTCGAATATCTAGTGATTTAATGAGTCTTTTCTGATAATATTAAACTAAAAACTTTTACATAATGTTAGCCAGCTAACTTGCCGGCTAAAATGCTTTAGCTACTGTTGCAAGAATTTATACCGTGATGCTAGTATGCAGCCTACTGTTAGCCTGTGATTAACATTACGTGCATTGGCTGCTGTAGTTTTATGAAGAAACTTGTCTTGAGCTAGGTAGCAAACATTAGCTGAAAAGGCTGGTGCGTTTGGCTAACCATTTTTTTCCATAGACTGTATATAAAGACGGACGACGCGTCTCCACTTTCTCCCACTGTACAAAAGTGAAGCCAAAATATCCCGGATCCGGGCACTGCCACCTTGCGCTAGCGCCATCCGCCCGACTTGACCGGTAATCAGTAATTAGTAACGATCACCCGCTAAAGTTACCGTTATTACTTCTCGACGTTCCTACTCTACATTTAACTCCCGAAAAGACGTCTGCAGGTGCCTCCGCGACTACTTCGCTGTGATTGACAGCTGTCAATCATGACGTTTCATCCCGTTTTTTATAGCATCAAATAACTAATTAAAACCAAACATCAGCGTGATAAGAACTACCTAAAATGACAGAAACCATCTTTGGTAAAAATTTATTTGATGTGTACTTTTATTTTTTAGTTGGGCCCATGTCGCATCTGCTAACATGGAGGGGGCGGGACTTATGACCTATACTGCAGCCAGCCACCAGGGGGCGAGCAGGATGTTTTGTCTTCACTTTTGGGGAGCTGTCATGTCGTCCATCTTTATATACAGTCTATGTTTTTTTTCAAATAACCTAGCTAGCCCTTTCAGTCGCTTCACTGATATCAAACGTGTGCACGCACACAAACACACACCCTGCAGCCCAAGACTTATTTCCATACTTGAAGATGACGATCATGACGATAGAAGCATGAAGTGTTAGTGTTAGTGAGCTAGCTTTATCAGTGTTAGCTTGGCAGCTAAATGCTTAGCTACTGTTACACAGCGATGCTACAGCAGAACACAGTCCAGTTTGGATGATTAACTTTTGCTGAAAAGGCCGGTGCTCATGTGTAGCCACCAGTGTTTCCAGTTAAGCTAGCTAGCCTACAGTGGCCTACAGTGGTAAGAAAAAGAAAAAAAAATGTTATGTGGGGAAAATAGATGATTAAATATGTCCCATGGCATAAAACAAAAACAATAAAAAAAGTACACAAACAAAAAAGGAAAATTAGTGAGTTGAAAAATAAAATGATACTAAAAGGTTAGTTATGTTTTATTTCATCAACTGGTAAAAGAAAAACATGAAAGCTTTTTGCTTTTTTTGGAGGTTGAAGGAAAAGTAGGCCGATAAGCTATCTTTAATGTTTATTTCTTTTTACACTCCATTTTTATTACTTAAAGGTGCCGTATGTAAGAATAAGAAAATGCTTGTTAACAATCACACCAGTGGCCGTTAAGTCAACTGCAGCATCCCGAGCATCCTGGGCATCGGCCAAAACAGTGACGTGACCATAGACTTTATAACATAGTGGACGTAGTTTCCGTAGCTTGTAAGTGAAGCCAATGCGGAAGTGCCTTAAACCTGCATTCTTTCTAATGGCCAGCAGGGGCGACTCCACTGGTTGCAAAAAGAAGTCTGATAGCATGTAAGTCTATGAGAAAATGAGCCAGTAAATGCTTTCTTAATGAGTTCATGGTCTCAATCGGTAGTTTCAAGTCTTCTTCAATACAGCATGATGTTCATTTAGTAAATTATGGTCCCACTTAGAGTAAAATAGACGATAAAGCAGGGTATGCTTTAGGGCGGGACTACCTTGTGATTGACAGGTCGCTGTGGAAGCGACTCGCGACAGGGTTGTTCAGCGTTCAGTTGTACTAAAAGACACGCTAAGGAGTCAGCTGTTCATTTTTTCTGGTAAGTATATGTTGTTAAAGCCTGTTTTTCACTAACCAAAGTTAGCATCCCAATTAATATCACAGTTAACGTGAATTACAGCTGCACCTTGCTAACCAAGCTAACTAGCTACATGGCGCTAGCGTTAGCTGATGGCGCGCCTCTGCAGCACCGTCCTCTCGTCCAGATAACGTCACTTCTGGCTTTGCTGGATGATAACGGTGAGTGAACTAGACGGATATTATAAATAAGATGTGTTGCCGCACTTCATTATTGACCACAACTCTCATTTCACTGAATCAGTGCGCTAATGTTTGAGCATAATGTGTCACATTCACGGTTACATTCCCGTTTTCCTGATGGGCTTCACTAGATAAAACGTTTGTTTTCTTGTGCTTACATGGAGTTTGTGCTGTAGGCCTGTAGTGGTTGCTGGTCATTTGTTGACGTTAGTGGACTCCACTTACTACACCTGTATGATCCCAAAATAAACAGATTTTGCGGTGATTTAATTGCAATAAACGGATCAAAAGGATGCCGAAATAACTACATCATGATGCCGATTTGTAAAAAGTCTGAATTCACGCTTTGTCAGGTCTGTCTGTGAGACGACAAGCAAACAACTTTTAAAATGCTTGTTTTCTGAATGAAGTTCGGCTCGATCAGGGCAAATAACGTCATCTTAATTAGCCATAAATACAGCAGCGACGTTAGATGTCTACATATTGTGTAACTTGTGTAACATATGAAGTAGTATCATAGAGCTAACGTTAGCCGGTGTTGCACACTGTTGAGGCTGTAGTGGAGCTGAAGCGAAGCGAGGCACTGTGGAACGTGCATAAACATCATCTTGGCTTTTCCCGGAATAACGGTCCAGAGTCCTTTACATGGAAATCAGTCCACAGGCTGTTAAAGGCAAACAAGAAAGTCGGGGAAGGTCTCATTTTTTAAGTTATGTTACAATCCGTTCACAAATTGGCAATAAAAAACTATTAATACATGTAAATTGTTACATATAGTACTTTTATCTAACAATAGTATTTATATTGGTATACAGTTTCTGCATAAACAGTAAAAAAGGCAAAGCATTTCATCTCTGGCACCCCACCAGTTCAGTCAGGGAAACAATTACAGATGGATGTCAGAGGTTTGTCTTAAAGAGATATTGCTGAGCTCCACTGCGGATAGTGCAGTTTCATTTCGACACAGATTTTCCAACAGAGCTGTACTTAGTATAAAGACAGAGCTTTGTTCGCTCCACCGTGTGGGAGTCCATTTCCACCACATGTGCTCATATTTCACTTAAAGCTGCAGAAAATTATTCCAAGGTGGTAAATCTTGAAATAATTGTGTTGCTGTTTGCTGAGGAGTTAAATATGAAACTGAGTTTGCTGTACAAAACAGTTACTTGTTGATTACCACAGACAACGTAAGTTACTGTACAACTGCACAATTGTGTAATGTTTGACAGTAAGAAAAACTATAAGTTGCTTTCAAATTTATTCTCCATCCACTCTGCTTTAGCGGTTCAATCAGGGTTTCATATATTCTCTTTGGGCTTTCACAGTCCAAGGAGGCCTCAGAAATAGAAACAGCATAGCCTGAAATTATACTATCTAAGGCACTGAAATATGGATCACAGAGATGGGTGAGACCGATTGCAATCTGCATAAATAGACATGAAAGAGTAATGACTCACACACACCACGCTCATTTGCCTACCAAGGTTTAGTCTTAACTGTGTAACATCCAACCTTGGCAGAAAAGGCTCAATAATGTGACTGATTTAGCTCAGAAGAAAGCAGCTCCAGAGGCAGAAACAGCAGCTTGTTTTCAATAAATAGAAGAACTGCATAGACGTAGTTTGAGCCTAACATGGTCAAACTTGACTAACATATAAATCAATGGAACAAAACATCTGAGTGTGGTTTTATCTCTGCTGTTATGCACATTTTCAATTTGTACTTAAAAATGCCAGAAGTTTTGGGGAAAAAAAGCTTAAATATAACATAAACTTGGCTGAGGGGGAACAGTTGGAATATCATACGATGTGATGAAGACTTACAGATGTTTTACAAACATCTTGATATTGTGGTATGTCCTTTTTCTTCTTCTATTGTAGACACAGTGTTCATGTTATGCTGTCGCTCACCGTTACATGCCTCCACAGAGAGCCCAAAAGATAAAGAATAAAAGCAGTGGTCGAGTTGAGGGGCATCACTGTCACAGCCTCTAACACGCTCGCCTATAATATATGACAATGTATTCTTTATGAACTCGCCCCCCATATCTAAGTGCAGTATAGGTGCAGCAGGTGAGCTCGACAACAAAATTACAAAAAGTGCGTTTGGCATGTCTGTGATCTGCGCAGTGTCACTGGGGTCATGAAAATGGAGCCCACAAAGTCAAAATTCTGAGATACTAAGTATTAATTTTGATTTACTAAGTCACAAATATGACCTTTGACTTCCCATGTCGTAATTTTGATTTAGTGAGTCAAAATTTTGACTTACTGTGAGTACTTTTCCTATTTTTGGCTGAAATGGGCTTCCTGAAATAATTCATTCATAAAAAAAAGAAGATGGCTGCTGCTCGGGTGCAAGGTAGTTGATGCAAACACCCAGTGACTTACATTGATTTTGCAAGACACAGCAAGTAATGCATGAGCAGTACCTGCAGCTGAGTTTTGTTACAGCTGATGCATGATTATACACAGAGTGGTAACAACAGTGATCCCGACAGCTTCTCTTTAAACAAGCACAGTCTCATATTCTAACAATAAAGATCCTGGTAGAGCAGCGCTGCACAGAGCAGGCAGTGAATGAGAAAGCAGCTGCTGGCGTGCCGTATCAGCTTGATCTGCACCAGTTAACCCCAATCTGCAACCCAGTCTCTTTCTAATGGAGGCTGTCAGCTGGCAGATCTGGCGTTTTCTCAGCACACCCCTCTACCGTTGCACACATTTTTTCCCCACACACTCAGGTGTTTCGAGGATGTAGCACCTTCATTGCCCTGAATAGCTTGTACCATATTAATGTTTTTCTGGTAAGCTTGTGTAACTACAGTCTTGGAGATTGTCTTGGCACAGTTTCAGACAACCTTTCAAACCCCACTGGATAGTCTATGCAGAGCTAAACAAGATGGTTTTCTTCCTGAAAAGTTAACATTTTCATAGTTTTTACTGGACAATGACACTCCATGTGTCAGCTCTTACTTGGGATGTCGAACTACACAACTTTTGAGTGAATGGAACATTTTTAAGATCTTTTTAAAAGCAAAAAACAAGTTTGGAAGGACAACTACCCCAACCAACAGACTTTCTTTTTTCTTCACTTCTATCACATTTTCACACCAACACACACAAGCAAAACACAAAACAGATTGTGTCACTCCATGCTAGATAAAATCACTTTTTTGTCGTCGTGCAGAAACTACTCGACAGCTAGAAGAGATGCAGTGAAGACTTTCTCTGCTGCAGCCGGGAAGTAAGTGCCAAGATAAATTCGTTCCCTCTTCGTGGCGGGACTCGCTGTGAATCTGGCGTACATTCCTGGCCTAGAAAATACACACAGCGAGATGCATCATTCCACATTTTTCAGCGACAGAATCAAAAAACGTTACTTCTGGCCTGTAAGTGCCTGTGTTCCAAACATCCTTTTAAAAAACGCCGTGTCTCTTCCTGTTGCCCTACTTATGTCGAATGGCCTTAAAAAGTGAAGGGGCAGAACACACATATTGCCTGTTTTCTCTATCCAGTGTTTAAAAAACTATGTCAGAATATAAACAGCTGTCCAGGATTCACATCTCAGTGCACTTTTCCTCTGTAGCTTCAACTGAGCAAGCTGCTCAAACTTGTGTTGTATTCTGTATGTAGGCCAAGTAACAATCTCAGTTAAGGAGTTTGCCGTACAAAAATATTTGCTAAATATATACAAAACCTGCTTAGAAAAAATTGAATCTGAAACCTTTGAGTAATGCAGTTTGCATGATATGATATTCTGAAATGACATTTTTCAGAATGTAACTTATGGATTGTTACGGCAAGTCAAAATGTATCAAAACATCCATAAAACCACTCCTGAAGCATAATCCACTTTTCAGCCATTGATCTGTATGCTAAGTGTCTGAAGGAGCAAGCTGAAATCTTTTCAGAGCCACCTCTCAAGTCTACAGGAGGTGAGTGTTTGATACTGAAAGGATACTCGAAGGATTTAGAAGTGTCTTCCAAACAACGGACAGTGACCTGCCAGGTTTGCATTTATTTCTGGAGAAAACAGAGATTTACTCACTGTGAATTTAATATAAATATAAAAATGGTCATTTAGGAGGCTTATTTAATACAGTTCTTTAAAGCTGTTGGTAAAAATTCTGCAGTGCGATAACAGAGAACCGTATGGAACAGGAGGTCTTATGTAACACCTGTGGTTCCCAACCCTTAAAATATAGCTGCTGTGAGTAAAATGGTGTCCCCTTGTCAGGTTGCATTAGTCAATCAATCATAAACCAATTGTTCCTTCTCAGATTGTTTTGTTTGAATCATTTCTAGAGGGATGAAACAAAGAAATTATAAAATGTTATTTGAGCCCCGTCTTTTATAAATTATGTTTATATGCTACTAATTTGCAACTACAAATACCTTTGAGAAAAACATAACGCCACTTTAATTATGTTTTTTATCAGCATAGTGAGGAAATGACTAAATGTGTCTACAAAAAGTCTTGCAATACAATGTCTGCTTGTAGCAACTAAAGCATGAGCCTATAGTTAGGTTTAAGCACATGCTTAACGTTAGAGCAAGATCTTGATACAGAAAAAGTCACTTGTGGACCCAAAGTATTTACTTTATTAACACTTGATCAAAACCACGATCTTTCTCTAACCTTAAAGAGTAACTCCAGACGTACAATTATTGTATTTAGCAACAAAATAACTCGAGAGATGCTGATCACGAGTGGTTCACGGAAGGTGAAACCTACCTCAGAGTTAATAATATACAAACCAAACTCCAGACTTATTGTTCTGAGTGCTCTGATTCTGATCAGCCCGATTAGCACTGGTCTTGTAGTGCTGCATTAGGCTTTATATAAGCGTATTATGTAAATAAATATCTGTTGCTGTGATGGTGTGTTTGCTCAGCGGGCCCGACTGAATGACAAGGGCTCTACTCCCACACTCGTTTGCTCGATGAGATGTTTTGGCAGTTATTGTTAAGAATGATTATTAGCTGTGGTAGCTTTGTGAATCATCGTCATTCATTCTCTCAGGCTTTTCTGTCTCGTTTTTTTTCTTCTCATTTCCCTTGTGTCTCGCAAACAGACGCACACACACACACAACCCTCTCCCCGTTGTGAAAGCTGGAGGTAGTTTGAGTGGAGGTGAAAGGAAGGGAGAGTGGGAGCTCGTGAGAGCGAAGGAGCAGCAGAGTATTCTCCCAGTTTGCTGTGTAAGGCCCGGGTGAAAACCTAATTACTTGTGTCTGTGGGAGATGGACGCGTTTGGCTCGTCAGCAGAGAGCAGCCGGAGATTCGGGGGCTTCGACGGCGCTCTGCGGCACGGCTGCAAGGCATTCTGGGAAAGCTGCACCTGTCAGAGGACCACTGACAGCTTGTCCTGCTCTTGTTATACAGCCATGCGTGATCCCTCCCATTAGCAGGCCAATGACACAGTTGACTTGCTGTCTACAGGAGGGCGAGGGGCCGGGGGCGGGGGGGCTCTTTACCAGCCATGATGCTCCTGTTTGGGGCATTAAAGCTGTCACTGCGACCTGGTTTACACTGCCAGCTAGCAACTGATTTATTTCTGTGTCTGTATCTATCTGTCTATCTATCCATCTATCTGTCTATCTATTGGTCTGCCAGTCTGTCTGTCCAGAGCTGGAATAAGTTATTTTTCTTGTTTTTATTAGACGAGTCTGCACAAAAATATGCCGAAGCTCAGTGCCAATGCAGGAGGCAGTGTACCCTTTATATTGTAGATGAGTGGCAGATGAGTGTGTAACACATCCAGCTTTTATACAGAGACCCTAGTTTGCTACCAGACCTGCAGGTAATGTTCTCTTTTTCATTTTAACCATAATCTTTCCCTAACCTTTACCATAATGTAATTGCCATGCGCAGATATTGTAGAAAGAAAGAAATGTTGACTCTGGACATTAAAAAACATTGGCATTGAATGTAATCCTGGTTTTGCAGAATCGTCCAATATCATCGTATAAATGAATTTGCCTTTCTACCTCGCAGTTCGCCCACTTTAGATTCGCACAGCCAAGTCAAAATTAAGAGAGCTTAGTTAACAAAACAAGTTTTATTTTCACTTCAGAATGTCATATAAATGAATTTTTTGTTGCTCTCCCACAAAAACAACTTGGACAGCAGGGGGATTTTTATTGTTGCAGTACTGCAGTTGGCCATTGGGACATGCTGCTCTCTAAGTACATCCTGGGTTTAGATGGATGTCTATGTGCCAAGAAAATGGCCTTTAAAGTAAACAAACAAAAAATGATATCAGCTGAGCTGGATCCAGATCTCAGCACACAGTTGGCAACAATTTCACCAAAGACAGAACATCTCAAAAGCATCAAAGTAATGGCATGTCGATTCATATTAAAAACTTTTGGTGGGTACATTAATGAGTGTATTGATGCCTTCTCATGGAAGATAATTTGGCTTATTATTTACCAAACAAGGACCCAGAAGTTAGTAGGTGCCAAGTAGCTGTCCCACTATTAAATAACTTGTTTACATTGAAAAAATATCTTGTGCTATCCATATTTTGTTCCCACATGTATAAAATATTGTTGTTTGTTTTTCTCCTTAAGATGAGGGGAGGTCCGTTGTATAAGCCTGCAGCTTCTTGACCTTTCATGACACATCTCTCTTTTTTTTTTTCATTATCTGGATTTTATGCAGTTTTATGTGTGTGCAAACATGTGTACATGTACATATATATATACAGTATTTATATCAGGACTTTGGAGCTCTAGACAAGTCTTTGCACTGAATATCCATTTGATTAATCTCTGCCTCTGAATCTGAAGAGAGAAATATCAATTGACCTTTTTAGTCTTGCTTTTACTAAGAATCTGTTATTACTACTCTAGTAATAACATAGTAATAACAAGTTATGTACATAAATATTCCATATTGTGATGTATATCAATTTGGAAAAAACTTTATTAATATCATGACATTGATTTTAACTATTTTGAATGTAGGAATTATTTTTGTTTGCATATCATCAAACCCTCATATACAAATATGTAGTTATTTCTGTTGTCACATTGTGATTATCCTTTGGTAAAAACAGTCAGAGTAGCACACTTGTGTGAGGAGAAGTTGTAAAGTCACTGGTTTGATCAGATCAGGGGAAGGCAGGGAGTAACATTCCTCTGCCCAGATGCCCTTGAGCAAACCATTACCCACTAACTGCTCCAGTGGAGCATCTCAGTATCCGGCAGCAGAAGGCTATGCTTCAGCCTGCTGTGTTTTGTATGAGCTCTCTGTCTCCCTGCAGCTACTTTGACAGGCCATTTCTGTAAACAAGAATTTGTTCTTTGTTAAGTGCCCAGTTAAATAAATGTTTAAAAAATATCGATTTTTGTCTCTTGCCAGCTCCTCTTCCTGCTCTGGGCAGCTCTGGCCATCTGCATTGTGTAAAAAAGTTGCCCACGTATCACAACTGTGTAAGTGTAGCACATTAGTTTTGGCCAGATTGTACTGTTAGCTGTCAGGACTGAAAAAGACTCCGCAGAGGGTGGAGATGTTATCTGGAAATTCACGGCTCTCTGCACGTGTTTCCACCCAGGCAGCCGAGTTTGGGAATGACCCGATTGTACAAACAGCAGGAGCCTGTTTTCACACAAAGACAGCTGATTTCAGAGACGCCTCCCGACTCTGCGGGTCACCACCACTCTGTTTGTTGTGACAGCAGAGACCTCTGTGTGTGTTTCACTGTGTATACGTGAGTGTGCATGTGTTCACGTAGGTGGGGCTGACTATGAAACGACAGCTTTTCATGTATTTCTTTTCCCCTTTTTTCACTTAAAAGGCCTCTGACTGGTCAGTTCAACCTTTCTCAGCATTTCTTATCTGCCGATCACCCTGATCTCCCACCAAAATGCCTCACATTCTCAGACAAACCTCCCTCCTCCAAATGGTGGAGGACAGACTGATTAATGACCGATTAATGGCAACCTACAGCAAACTGACCAACACACACAGACTGTCATGTGAAGTATGACGGTCATGTGAACTAATGACATATTTGGTCACTTGTATGTCTCAAGAGTTGAAGAAATGATAAATCCATATCGAGACATTTTTAATGTTTCGCTGGATCCATCCAAAATGCCACATAATGAAAAATGTACATCATAGTTTCTGAAACTGGGCTTTCAAACACCTACTAACTCTGCAATGTGTGATTTATTGTATTAACAAATATTTACAGTTCCTCATCAACAAATGGCATCCTGGAGCCAAACAATGGCAACCTTGGAGTGTCTGCAAAGCCATATGAGTCTGTTTCTGAGGCTCTGTGTAACAAACATTTCATCATGTCTGCAAGGGACTGACATAAATGTGCAGCCCAAAATGTGTGACTGCGCAGACTGCACTCAAGGGCAGTTCCAGACACCTACTAGTAGTTTGTAGTGTGAACAGAAACACATCTGTGTCCATTTTGGAGTATATCAGGGCCTTTAGCGGGCTGTTCAGGAGAGTCATCAGAAAAAACAGCATTGGTCATCAACACCTTTGTGGAGGAGACCTCTTGTGGTTGTGCGAATAATGATTGCTGTCTTTGACAACAAACGCAGTAGTAGCCGGACACTGCTGTAATGCCACAAATCTTTTTAGGGAGAAGGATGGAGTGAATGATTGGATGTACAAAGCGTCTGAGGTTAACAATCAAAGACCACAGTTTGCATCCCATCCCATGCAGTCAACAGTCATTGGTTTCTTTTAACCCTGACCATAATCTTTTCCCAACCTTAAAGGTGCTCTGTGGAGTTTTCTTGTTTTCTCTTCAGTGTTACTCACCAAAACCTACTGTGTGTATTTTTGAGATATAACAAACATGCAGCCTCCCTGTATGCTTGCTGCAGATTAGTCCCCAGCACTCATATACAGTGTCATAGAGCAATGGCAACTGGGGACGGGGGACGAGAGCGCGACTCGCATAAGTATGTACACATAAGTTGTTGTGGACAGCGGACACACCCGCAAATGAGATGCTTAAGCCGCGTTTCCACTACATAGTACGGCTCGGCTTGACTCGACTCGCTTGGAACCGTTCTTTTTTGGTTTTCCACTGTGGATAGTATCTGGTACCTGGTACTTTTTGTGGTATCACCTCGGTCGAGGTTCCAAGCGAGCTGAGCCGATACTAAAAGGTGACGTTAAAACACTGCAGACCACCGATTGGTCAGAGAGTCGTCTTGTCACTAGAATCGTATTAAACTCAACATGTCGATGACATGCCATCTGCCGTGGAAAACGAAATTGAGAAAAGTTCCTGGTACCAAAAGCGAGTTGAGTCGAAACGCGGCATTAGAGCTCATCACTTCACCCGTGTGAGCATGCATGTGCGTCCTCATGCACAAGACAAACAAAGCAGGGACCCAAAAATTGCTCCATAGCTCTACTAGAGGTCAAATGCTCCACAGGGTATATTTTTAGCCAACTAGTTTTAATTGTGGACTTTTGGAGTTAACTTTGTGTTGTTGGATGGAATGACTTTGTTCAGCTTTAATGTTTGCATTTCTGAAGCCAATAAGAGGTAATACAAAAGGACATTCTGTGGCTATCTCGATGTTTTGAATAATTCCCTTTCTTTGTTAACAGCTTGGAAAATGACAGATTGCCTCTGATCACTCATACTGTAACGCTGACGTCTTTAGCCTCTTGAGCTGCAGTGAGACAATAGAAGCCTTATGAACCGTCATACATACTTCACATGCCACTGAGACGTGGTGGAGTGCTGGCGAAAACTTTGGCTTCATTTGTTTTGTATCACTATTCAGGACTTGTGATGGAGGACTCCTACAGTCAGATGACCTCTCACTCTGTTCTCATGTGACACAGTGATGCTAAGGAGAGAAAAAAAACATGAATTCATGCTACTCAGAGCTCCTCGAAAATGACATTTGGCCTGTTCTTTCTCATTTTTGTTAAAAGTGTACAAACGTTTACCCCCTGTCGAAAGTCTGGGAGCATTTTGGGGCATTTTTGTGTTTTCCATCGGTTCCATTCCACTTCAATGCCTATATTTTATAAGTTCATCTGTTAGACCTATATTATTTAAAATGTTAGTGTCAGCATTTGATTGTATGTTTCTTAGTTTGTGTCTGCCAAAAACAGTTCTGGGGCCGGGGGTATTTTCAGATTTCCTGACGGATTTCTGATCTGGTTTGTTCATCATATAACTATTTATGTTGGCTCTTTGTGTAAATGGCAGGAATGTCTTTGCAGCTGCTTTTACATGTTTATCACTTGGAGAACTCTCAATTCTAAGAAAGGGTCATTGCAAAACTATTACAGTACATAAGAGCATCTTAAAGAGGTATTAAAGGAGCAGTGTGTAGGATCTGGTGGCATCTAGCGGTGAGGTTGCAGATTGCAGCCAACTGAATACCCCTTCCCTCACCCCTCCCTTTCCAAGCATGTAGGAGAACCTATGGTGGCCTTCAGGTGCGCGAAAAAACATGAAAGGCCCTCTCTAGAGCCAGGGTTTGGTTTGTCCGTTCTGTGCTACTGTAGAAACATGGCGGTGCAACATGGCGGGCTCTGTGGAAGAGAACTGGCTCCCTATGTAGATATGAAGGGCTCATTCTAAGCTAACAAAAACACAACTATTCTCAGTTTCAGATGATTATACACTAATGAAAACCTAATTATGAATATCATATTCCATTTCTGCCAATAGATCCCCTTAAATCCTACACACTGCTCCTTTAAGTAATCCATGATTTTGATTAGGACTGCAGTTAACGGTTATTTTCATTATCAATTAATCTGTTTTTTTCTGTTGATCCATTAATTATTTTTATAAGAAACCAGAATGCACATCACAATTGAAATTATTTAAATTAAATGATGAATTAATCAAATGAATCTGCAACATTTTGGCATTTTTGCTGATAATTTAATTAAATACTTAATCGATTATCACCGTTGACTAACCTCATACATTTGCTTTTGTTTGTTTTTTGTCCCTTTTCTTATTTTTCTCTTCCTACAGTACCATTTGTATTTATTTTCCCTTTGTTTTTTAAATACACAAATATTGTAAGAATGCTAGAATAGGTTGTTTGCAGTCACGTGATTCTGATGACGCGCAAAGTCCAGATGGGGGTCAGGAAGTGAAAAGCAGAATGGACGAGATGGAGGAAAGCCCGTACTGTGCTAGTTTAGATGTTAAGTTACTTTACCTTTGACGAAGTGGTCACTGCACACACAAGCATTATCCGAGTCCGCTCCTCCCGACTGCAGACTAAGGTTCGCAAGCCATTTTTGCCAGCGTTTTTCGGTCAATTTCTTGCATTTTCCCCCGTGTGAATAACAACTTTTGGTACTCGATAAAATCTCCTCGTGGTTTCTTGGTTTGATCGGTTTGAGCAACCGTAAACAACACAAACCTTTGGCATTCTGAGAGCTTGTGATAGTGCTTCCTTTGTAGAAAATCACTTCCTGACACCCATCTGAAATTGTTGGCACAGCAACGCAGTGACATGACGTCATATGCAAACAACCTATTATGATATCATCATATGTAAGCAAGTGTAAATTTATGTTTATTTATTTATGTTTATTGCACTCTTGCAATAAAGTTAAAAAAACCTTGATTTTTTAATTTTTAATTTTTAATTGATCAATTTTCTGTTTTTTGACTGATCAGTCAACTGAACTGAAGCTTGTCGGCACAGTTCTTTACCTCTTTCAGTGACCACCAGGAACATCAACAGAAAAAATCTTTATAGCCTGTCCTCCTGAGTTATGGTGGCCTCTAAGTGACACAAACAATAAAATCACATTTCCACAAAGGAGACGAGTAATCTGGCAAAACAGAGATCCAACTGACGAGCTCAGTGAAAGGTGATAAAATATCTCTGGAAATAATAGAACAATTAATCTTGTTGTTATTTCCTTTTTAGGTTTTATGCTGAGGTTTTTCAGTTTTTGTAGTTTTTGTTTTTCTCCTGACCACTCACACATAAAATAATGCTGCATTATGGAGGCGTTGATTTAATGTGGGAGGAATTGGGAGTTGAGTGCAACTCTGTCAGTGCATCATTCATTCTCAAAAGTAGATGATTCATTTTGTTTGAAAATGTTAGCTTAAATCATATTTTGTACCAATTTCATATACACTCTTCTGTCAGTCATTTCATGTGTGAAACGTATGTGTGAGTTGTATACATTTACACATACAATTTTGCTATGAAATACTTAATTAATGGTTTTACTCTCATTTTGCTATAAAATCATCGATATGCACAATAAATCTAACAACTTCCTTTCCGCTGTCACTTCTTCTTTTTCTAATTTTAGTTTATAAAAGCCAAAAAGGTTGGTACGAAGATCTCACTTATGAGCGTTAAAGAAGAAACCCCCCCCACCCCGCTCTGTCTATTCTGATATAAAGTTCACAGGCCATATGTCTCGGTTTCGCTTCCTGCACAAACACATAAACTCACACTTGACATACTTAACACACACAGAATTCACATTCACGCTCACGCACACACACATCTCATGCATATCACCCACAGGTCTCCAGAATACATCACCAGATGGTGTGAGGAACATGGCGGATTTTGACTCGCGAGCCAGCTCACTGAGTCTGACTTCCGTGTTTTCTATCAGTTTTCCAAGCTTTTCCATCAGAGCAGATCCCAATGAGTTTTGAGTCTTGAAACTTTTTACTAGATTTTTGAAAGTGTCTGTTGGAATTATTCTCATACAAAGAAAGACCGAAAGAAACGGAAGGGGGAGAGAAAATCTGAAATTCACTTGAGGAGAAAAACAGAGATCAGTGAAAATACAGAATTACCTAGAATTGAGACTAACTTTACTATTTGCCATTTTATCATCTTGCTTTAATTTTGAAAAACACACAGTGAGACCAGCAGGCAGACTGTAGTGAGTGTGACAAGTTACTTTGTGTACAACATTAAATGTGCTCTCCAGTGATTAGCAGGGAAGGACTGTAATACATTCATTTATAGGGTTTATGCAACCACATGCCTATTATCTATCTATCTATATTTTTGTTGTATAGCTTATTAACTGGTACAACATCTTTGCCGTCAGGATGTTGGCAAAGGCAATTAGCTCTCAATCTCATTGTCATAATGATGCCTTGCATTACAGTGCTGTCAGTCGTTAATGCCATGATGCCTCACCCCCTGAGGTTTTTACCTTAAGTGAAATTTAATCAACTAATTTATCCATTATAATGTATCAAAGGCCTCATTCAACTTAATGTGTCTCTGCTCAACAAAATATCAGGCTAATTAAATTAAATAAATGAATGAAACTCATTATGGTGGATGAATTAAATTAGTTTGCAAGTTGAAGGAGATAAAAGCATTCAAGTTTTTAAAAATTGCTGCTCATTTTGTTACTTTGTTTCAGTACTTTGGATTAAAGGTACCCTGTGGGGTTTTCTTGTAAACAAACGGTTTTGTTTACATTCTTTGATTATCACCAAAACACATTATAAATATCCATACAGAGGTGCTTCATTGCACCTTTTATCAACACACAAAAGTGATGTCACAGTGTACTGACACACCCTGCAGTACACTTCTATGTCACTGCAGCAAGGTGAGAATTTAAACCACTAGAGGTCAGTAAAAACCTGATTTCCAGCTGCTGTTCAGCTGCTCTTTAAGACCTAACAATCATTTTGAATACCTACATGTTTTGAATAGATAAAATATCTGCAAAGCTTTTTTTTAAGTTTTGAAGCCGTGCATTGTTTACATCTGACAGCAGTCTTCCCCTTCTGCAATCTTAGGATATTATCCCTGTTAATATATAGAACTGTGAGAAACTGAGGGATACAGCTGTTGCTGTTCCTCAGATATGCACTGTGAATAGGCAAATTTCACTTGCGGGTCTAACTCGCAAGTGATGAGACATTTCCAGATGGTTCCTGAGTGAGAGTATCCTAGAAATGAGGAACTAAATTAACCTTAATTCAAAAGTAAATAAAGTTTTAAGATTGAAATCTGTAAAAAAATAAATAAATAGATAAAAACCTGTACGGACACAGGGTTAGTTCATTTAGTACTCAAACTTTAGTTAGTAGGCCTGTAAATAAATCATAAGACAGATCTTCATATTAGAATGCAAATGAATAAGTGTGTAAATATACTCTATTCCATCTTTTGCCATTTATAGCTCAGTAAACATTTTTATTATCGCCCCCTGCAGCTGCAGAAATGTGTATTGTGTCACCTCACATTGTGCTGCTGAGCATGCGATACAAACAAAATGGGGACCAGCACATCAAAATATTGTTCCACAGCGCCACTAGTGGTCAAACCCTCCGCTGTGTACCTTTAATTCGCATTATTTTCTAAATTGTGTATTTAAAAAATATGAAAATAAAGGCATACAAACATAACAAGTGAATAACTCATGTGGCCTCTAGTTTATCAACATAAAGAGTTTTGATGTGCATATCAAAACTCATGAAGTGCTATTACTAAATATCACATAATGAGGTTTCATATGCTAAAATATATAATTGAATCTGCTGAGCTCAGATGTCAAAGGAAACCATACAAAACCTGCAATTGCTTGGAATTGACACTAACCTTTTTCTACTACTTTGAAGATATTTAGTCTCTATTCTGGTTGAACTTATAATGAAAAACATCCATCACTTGAATTCATAGCTCACTTGGCATTTCTTCAGCACTTCCACCGCTCAACATTCACACAGACTCGGCCATCTGGGCACTCTGTGAGCTCTCTTCAATTCAGCTCGAGGGAAGCTTTTCTCTCCTCTAACAAGAAGCAGCTTTTCACAATTTAACGAGAAGCAATCTTTATATAAGTGTCTCAATGCCACTGTGTATCCACTACCCAGCATGCCAGTGTTGGTGGCTGGTGCCACTGTCCAAGAGAAAATAAATAAGCGATAGAAAAGCCCCTGCAGACTCTCTGTATCTCTGAATGCAGCATTGTTGTTTCAAACTGTACACAAAGGAAAGTCATTGTACCAGACCCTGATGGGTAAAATGTAAATGGCGGTAGTATGTTGGACCACAATGGTGCCCCCATTCGACATGATTCTTAGGAATAAACTTCAGACAATGGCCTACACTTAGAGGCAATGCCAGCACATGTACTAAGACATCGCCTTATCTCAGAAACATGTTCTTCTTTCTTTTTGCTTGAGAACAAGTATGATGTATCAAACTGCATGCTGAAATCAGCACTTTAATATTGAAAGTAGGAAAACACACATACATATATATATCTTAAAGCTCCCCTAATCAGTATTGTTTATATCAACATAGCAACAAGCTGCTGAAGAAAGTGGAACATCTATCAGCTAAAGAGGCAGACATTGAGAGTGAATGTTGGACTTCCGTTCGTTAGCTGGACAGAAACATGACTCCAAATGAACGCTCGTGTTGCTCTGTGTCTGCTGGATGCGTAAATGTGCAACTGTTTGCTAAAATAGTAACTATAACAGCTTTGTAAGGTGCTAATTGTCATGGCTATACTGCCCCCCAGTGGTCAAAAAACCAATGCATACAGCTTTAAGACCTTTTTTTCAATCACTTCAGCTGGTTTGTCTGTTGTTATGTGTGAGGTGCGAACACAAACACCTCATAGAAGTTCATTTTTTTCTGTATGCATTTGTACAAACAATTTTTCATAGCGATCTTGCAAAATACACTTTATTCTTAGTACTCACATGAGCATATGCAAGACCTGTAAAAGCAGAGGAGTGTTGTTCACAGTGAGTGCGCTTCTGTGATGCATAGCTGATAACTATTATATGGTGAAAATGTTCTAATAAGCCACCCTTTCTGAAAGTCAGGTTATTAAATAATCCACTAATGTTTTAAAGTTCAATTATAAGCCATTAATGGAAACAAGTTTGAATTGCCAGGTTGTGAAAAGTCCCTTTGGGTGTTGTTTATCTATTTGTTATGAAATGTTGGTACATCATTAATAAATGTTTAATAATGTGTTGATACTGTAAATGTGTTGTGTGCAGCCCTTTTCTAGAAGATGACTGGTCATACAGTCCAATCACTCAAAGAGATTTTCACAACCTGGCAACCCAAAAGTTGTTGATCTATAAAGCACAAGTGTATGATTTATTAACCATTAATAAAGACATCCATTACAGTTAGTTACAACCTGTGTAAAGGTTGCTTTTTTAGAAAGTGGAACCAAAATGTCAAATCCGGACTATCGTCAAAATCTGAGCAGTTGTGTTTTTTGTTCAAGGTCCATCTGTCCCCTAAAAAAACAAATCCTGTCTCTTTGGAGACAAACAGAAAGCAAAAGATAATACTTTGAGCCTCTTTGTTGCAGTAAACACACCCCCTCTTTCCTTTTTTCTTTGCAGAAACTAAACCTGCAATATTTACAGAAACTTTGTGGGGTCGTATTTGGGTGAAAAATAAATAAGTAACACTTTGAATAGAAACCTTGAAAGCTTGGTGTAGGCGGCTGTGGCCCTGTATTGTACCAAAACAGTGTATTTTGTGCGTATCCTGTATCTTCCCCATTCGTTCCCATCCCAGCACAGAAACAACAATGGAGGAAGACAGGCTACGTTCTTGAAAGAAAAAAAAAGAGCATTTTCCCAAAAGTCACCAACAATGTTAATTCACTTGCTTTTTAAACTGTGCCTTTTTTTTTTTAGGCCTGCTTAGGAATAACAGTGCGTTACCAAAAAAGGCCCATAATAACATAGTGGGAAAAAAGTTAATGTCAATATATCCTGAATGGATAGCATTCCTGCAAAACACACAATTTCCAGCACCTGGTACGGCATAGAGCCCACTTTAGGCAATAATTGCATATTGGTTGTGGAGGGGAAGGAAGTGGCACTCTGTGAATCGCCACCTTTAAAGAGGTTGACAGAGCAATCTTCTCTGAAATGCATTGGAGGAGCGCTGAAGCACGCTCAGAGGGAGAGAGGGGAGGAGTAACGGAGAGAGAGGAGAACAGCTTGTGAATGTTGCAGATCATTTGTATATTTCTCAAGGCATTAAGTCCCTGTTGTCTTGCTATTGTGCTTGCAGGTTACATTTTGTGAAGCAGTTCCTAATGCGTTCTTATTAGTAGTACAGAGGAACCATGGTGCATGCTGGATTTACAGGAATTAAATCAATTTCGTGGATGAATCTTGGGACTCAAAGCTGCACTGAGCAAGGCTTTTATGTAAAAATACACCAATTTAAATGACGACACGGGGCTGAAGCAGAGAAAAGCGCCCCATTCCTTCAAAACTGAAGATGCCTTCCAAAAAACAAGTTCTGGTGTGTAGCGCCGTCAGGTACTTAACCACAAAAAGTGACAAAATTAAACAAAAGCCCCATTCGGACGAGATTAACATCACAGGGGGAGTGAGGGGGGGAATGAAACATTCACTGTGCTTCTCTGTAGTTTGACTCATCGCTCCGAAAGGCATTTTAATCGGGAAATGACAGGATATGATCTGTAATATGGACATGGACATTCAGCAGGACAAAGCCAAAAGCCTCCCCAAGGGGGCGCAGAGAGTTGAGGGGGGGGTTGTGGAGGGAGAGACATGCAGCAAAGATACTGCGTGAGGTGAATTTGGCTCAAAGATCTTACTCTAGTAATAGCCTAATAATTAAACATTCAAGCGGTGTGGATATACAAGGCCTGCCTGGCACTGTCTCGTCCACTCTGCATGTGAGCAAAGTTACATTTCACTGCTTGTTTTATTCACACATAAAATAACATATCTGTGTAAGTATCAGATTTTGATTGTTGGTCACAAACATAGACAATCCACACGAGCTAGCTAGCAAACTTTGACTATGACGGCATCATCTGCTTTGCCTGAACACACGAGTCATTGAAGTCATTCTTGGACGTAAAGGAAATTCAACCCTGTCTCTCAGAAATTGCTTTCATATACTGCTAATTTGTTTGACCAAACAGGTTTATAAGGCATCCTGAGTCCAGTGCGTGGTTTTGTTTAGGCAACAAAACTTTGGTTAAATGTTAATAAAGTAAACATGCGTGTCGCACTTCAGGTCACCGTTTGCTTTTTCAATATTTAACCAAGACCAACATCTTTTACTAACCTTAACCGAGAGACAAACATATTCATAAATTATATATATATTGTAGATAAAACAAATGAAATACGTTGCTAGTGACTAGAGATCCGTTCACTTTACGACTTGGCAGATACTAATTGACAACTTTTCTTCATTAATGACATAATAACATATGTTGCTAGATAGCGTGAGATGGCATTACATTTCTTACAAAACGTATTTGCTGTTGGAAATTAGTAGTTTGTACAGTAAACACAATTTCTAGGAGACAGGATTAAAATGTAGAGTAGGAGCATGTAAAACGATGTACATACTGAAGTATACTGTAAACAAGGCAAGCTGATGGGAAGTTGTTATGAGCAAAACAAATTAAAGCACTTTATCACTAATTGCAATTGCATTGCATACATTGAACATGAATTGGTTATTTCTGGCAGTGTATATAAGAATGGACAGTTTCTTTAAAGTAGTTTTTGGTGATATTGGTGGTGATGATATACACCTGAGGTTTTTATTTTATTTTTCTCTCAGGAAACCAAAATCAATCAAAGTCTTCTAAAGCACTCAAAGTGACCCAAAGTTAAAGAAAAGGGGAAATAAATATATTTTTCATAAATTTACAAATGCCATCTTACTGACAAAACAAATGCATGTGCATATACATGCTTATTTTAAAGATATATTCCATAACATTTCAAATCTGAATTTTTATGACTGCTGTACTGCAGCAATGATGCTCCTACAGCTGCTAAATTACATCTTAAGAAGTTACATTTGTGGGCAACAGGGGGTTGCAGGGAAGAGAGAGACAGTTTGTAGATTACATTTGGTTAATAATTTATATTTTTTCTCAGCAACCTCCCGGCAACCCTTTCAAAACTCCCACAGCTCATGGATGCATCACGACACAGATTTTGAAAAACACAATTATAATAATTTTAGCATTAAGTTCAACTCTGTGAGGAAAGGAATGAGATTAATCTCACTTTCTCAGTTGCATAGTTTGCAGTTTACAGTTCTCCTTCTTATGTAAATGGTACAAATTATTTAGTTAACTCATTTCACACTCATTCCTTTGCCATTTAAGCATTCAGTTGATTCCCTTATGCAAATTACAAAGAATACAACATTAAGATCATATTAAATGCTCATTACCAACATTACAGTAAAAAAATCTGTAGTAAACTGCAGTTATTAGAGCTATCTGTGTGGCAAAATATCGCAAGGACCCAGAATGATCTCATGTTGAAATGCTGTGAATAAAATAAGAGCAGAGAAGGGAGACTGGGAGGGATTTTTCACAGCAAAAGCATTTGTGATTGATTTTCATTTCACATTCCATCTCACACACTCTTCTTGCAGTATGCAGGACTTTAAAATGTGGCTGAGGTTTTATTTAAAGACTTTAAGACTAATGAAACAGATTTCGATTTTCACACACTGAGACGATGGTTTTCACTGTCCCTGACTGTCACGGAACCAAAACCAGCTCCTACAGTACAAAGAGGTCCTTGTTTAATCCAACTTTTTTAACTGCAAAGAGTCTTTATGATGCATTTTATGGCTTCAATACACTTTACCTGGCATTTATGACAAATTTTACTGCATGTGACTTCAACTATACCCCTCTTATAACCTTCTGCAAGCCAACTCCTTCTGCAAGGCATTGGTCATTAAGTCACCAAATTAGTCCAAGTGGAAGGGAGAGAAGAAAAGTTAAGAGCCTCTGCTCAGAGTGCGGTGACCTCTGAACTCTTTGGCCAGTGCACACTTGAGTGAGTGTGTGTGTGACTGTGTGTGACAGCAAGGGGTTAACCAAAGAATGCATGAAGTCTGCTGGTACCTCGGATAATTGAGCCATTTGTTGCAAGGTCACTGCAGAGCAACCCCCCCCCAAAACGTCATGTTATCAACAGCCTTGACCAAAGCAACAGAGTCAGGCTTTCGTAACATCAGCAGATGTGTAAGAAAGTGGTATGAACTTGTTTAGGTAATTTCTCCATCTCCATCTTTGATGTACAGTGGTGGTGCACCAAAATGCTGGATTATTAGGTGGAGAGACATATCGGGCAGCACATGTGCAAAAAAGTTTTGGTTTTTTTTGGTGGGAATCTGTTAAATCGCTGTTCTATTGTATCAAATGGCAACACAAAGCAGAAAACCAGATATTCTATGTATGAAAAAATGTTGGGAAATATTACTTTAAAACAGCACTTGCTCATATGTGTTTTGTTGTAGCATCACAAATAATCCTTAAAGTGACTATAATTGATATTTTTTAATAACAATATTTCAAATGAATCTGCAGCTCCCCTCGGCTTTACGGAGCTTCATGGTGAGTTTCGGCTCATTGTTTAGCTCGGCACCAAACAGCAGACAGACACAGTGAGAGACCAGCTGATGAACATAGTGGAGCATTTAGCAGCTAAAGAGCAAGACATTTCCTTCAGGAGTTGGTAGAGACCAAAAACAGAGCCAAAAGAGAGCAAATATTGGGCTTATCAGGTGGACACAAACATGACTCCAGATGAACGATAATGTTGCTCCGTAAATGCTGGATGTGTAAATGAGCAACTGTTTGCTCACAAGTTCACCATATCAACTTAAAATGTGGTGATCAGTGTTGTTGTTGTTGTTGTTGTTGTCAATGTTGTGTTCACAACTTGTTTTCCTAAGAAGATCAGTTACTGCAGGTTTAATGTTAGATTTTATTTATCCATATTAAGTTTTAACCCACTTTTGGATGAAGTTGTCTGCAAAAAAATGTTTCTTAATATGTTTTTAGTCTGTTATTGAGTCCTAAATTCTTTCTTTTAAAACACGACAACATTTTTTGATGATTTTTTTAAACAGTTTCTGTTACAATTCAACCAATTTCAAAAGAAATTTCTGTCACTTTCTTACTATAAGTGCATCTGTCTTATTCTGTTGTTTCAAGATACTGACACTTACTTCCCCCAAACAAGGAAAACTGCACTATATTGGTAAAAAAAAAAGATCAAATGACTTTATGGACAGATGGTCAGTGGAGAAATGTCTGATATAACAATCAAATAACCAGAATGCTCTGACATTGATGGTAACATCCTGTGTAGTTACAAGCTGGTTAAAATGATGACAAATACCACTTGATTCAGATCTCATGATACTTCATGACACGTTTTTGCATCAGCACATCAGATCAGTCAAACTCTCCTCTTTAAAAGAGGAAGTACAATAAACAGGAAGGCCTGGTGAAACCTCGCTCTAATTGACTTTACGGCCTCCACAAACACAAACTGCCGCCTCGGCTGAGAGTGTGTGTCCTTTAAACAACCAGTACCATGGTCGTAAAACCACACAGACAAGCTCTTCTCTAAACACTGGAAGAAATGTTAAGTGGAGGTCAACAAACGTTAGAAACAGACAACAAAAAGAAACTTCCATTTGTTTAATTTCACAGAGCCCCATTTAATGAAGCATTCTTTCCAGCAAGCGTCATAAGCAGCCAGTTTTGGTGCTATTGTATTTTAGGGCAGAACACACAGGCTTTCATAGCAATTCTATGTCATACAGACTGCTGTCTGTTTGCAATTACACATAAACCAGCCAATCCAGGATTCTGACTCTCAATTTTTGGTTTTTATTGTGATGGAAAACAAAACAAGGGAACTATTAAAGCATACCACTGTATTTTATTATTATGTTTATTTGATTTTTATTGATTGTTTTATTCAACTTTATTTTTGTCATTTTAATTAAATATGAATGGCACTTATGCGATGAGCAGTCTCCTCTGTCCAGTTAGCTTAAGTAAGATAGATGCTTTAGAACAAGGTTCTCACACTACCAGTTTCAGCCTGCGAGACAATTTTATAACCCCTTTTTTCCTATTTTGGCTCCCACTGGTCTTTTACTTTTAGGATAATTATTTTATTTTCTAGCAATGCTGAAAAATGGGAGGAACTGCTTTTTATTTCACATTTAACACTGTGGTCGAAACACGGCTTTAGAAATGCTAACGTTTTGGCCACTTGGGGGCATCGTAACAAATTGTGAATACAACATCTTATCACCTTAAAAAGTTTATATGGCGAAAGAGTTGGAATTATTATTCATTGTTTCTGGCCACCTGGCGAATGAAAGTCCAATATTTCATTCTCTTGTAACTCTGTTTTGGTCTCCACCACCTCCTGAGAAAAATATCTGGCTCTTTAGCTGCTGAATGCTCCACGATGTTCACCAGCTATAGTCGCTAACTTTATCTGTCTGCAGCTTGGTGCTGCACAGGTAGTGTGCAGTGGTTGACCTTAGAGGAATAAATGTTTTAAAGAGGTGAACAATTGATTATTTAATGGCAGAAAGCTGCCATTCTCAATGAATGCAATCACTACTAAACATTCGGCACAGTTTGCCAGATACAAGGGAGAGCAAAGGACAAGTTGTTTGTGTGTAGCTGAAATTTTAGAAATTTGAGTTTGAAACCCCTGCTCAAATCATTACAAATGACTATATAATATAATTCTCAAACCTGAATCAAATTAAGCCAGTTTACACCATTTGAAGTAAGATTTAAGACGCAAAGAAACATGATGTACGTGCTATATCTGTGTGGTGTCATTGCCCTGCAAACACAAAGAAACTGACATCTGTGCTCAGTGCTCAGCAGGTCAATCCTTTGGGCTACCGACTAAAAAGCATTTGGAATAAAAACACTGAAACTCGGGATTCAGAAAAGAGGAGAAAAGGAATGAAGAATGATGCCTGTAACTTGTTCTGTGGTGGTTATGTAACAGCAGCACAACAGGATGATATTTTTAAACCCAGTCCTGTGCAGAGGTAGAGGAACAAACATCACACACCTCGCTCACCTCCATCATCTCCTTCAGCAGATTTGTCTTTAATGATGCACAAACTGTATGAACTGTTTTACAGTGCTCATGAGTTGATTTCCATGTCCTAGATTTCTGGATATGACATGTAGCTGTAAGACGCCTTTTGTGTTGTTTTAGAATCAATTATTCAGAGGGGCTCTGAATTTACAATGAGAATTTTGTGTTGAATTTGAGAACGGAAACTGTAGTAATACCACTGGCTCACCGCAGCTCAGGTGCCTGACTTATGTGTTGATGAGGAGTATTTATTCAGCTCATTCATTCATTTGTTGATTAATGAATTCATTCATTCAATCATTGATTGTGTTGCTTTAATTTATTATTTGGTACCTTTCATCCGCTGGCAACGTTATTGACAACCCACACCAACATCAGACATAAAGTAGTTCTTGAACAAGTCTCAGAGTCTACAGCCACGCTTCGCAGCTCTATGAGGCTTTACTTAGGCACAATAGTGCTGTGAGCTAAATGCTAATGTCAGCAAGATGAAAAGTCAGGAATTCACCAAAGTCATAGGATACACCGCCTGGGAACCATGAATGTCTGTGCAAAATGTCCATCTGATAGATGTTGAGATATTTCACTGGATTAGCGACAACTTTGACCTGCTGGTCGCACTATATGAAAAGTCAGAGCATCACCAAAGCCATTAGGTGGTGGCGACCTGGTGGTGACCATGGCAATCCATGTAATAGCTGTTGAGATATTTCAGTCTAGACCAAACCCACAGGCCGACTGACCGACATTGTAGTCTAGAGCGATACTGTGCAGCTAAAAATAAAAAGAACGGAAACAGGTCCTTGTTTTATTGTTGTAATAAAGTGTGCCTGTGTGCCTGCAGCAATTAAAGGACAACTGTGTTTTACTACAATCTGGGTGTTATTTTCATAGATTTGGCCATCATTCCTATCGGGAACGAAAACAGTATACTCGTGAGTTTTATTGCTGAGATTTAGGAACGCAGCAACGTCACTAAAAACGAGTCAGACAGGTCACAATAATGAGCAGTCAGACGATTAGACAGCTTGTAAACAAACCCAAGAAGGCAAACAATAAAATTATCACCCAAACCATTCATAAATGTCCGTTACAGTTTACCGACCGACTTCCCTGGTTCAGCTTTGACACAATGTACCTGCTGCAGGTGTGACCAATGAGGGATTCTTACTGACATTTCACATTCGCTCACTTTCTATTTTACCTTCAAACAAAGCGGTTTAGATAATCTGGCTAAACTGGTCATCTAACTGCTTGTATTTCTTGCCTCGTCTGACTTTGTTGTGTTCCCAGATCTCAGCCATTACTCTGGTAGATAAAATGTAACCATAACTGATAGAAATGATGGACAGAACTATGAATATAAGACCCAAGTTGCAATAACAATTATCCTTGAAGTTAAACTACCTTCTTTAACTGCAACTGTGACACAGAAAAGTCTAAAAAAAAATCTCAGAATCCACAAGTTCCTAAAACAGTAAGCACTGTGTTGCTTAATGTTTAAGAAGTCTGAGAGAATCCCATCTTTTTGAATACCCATGACGAAATCTGCAAGGAATCCCGATTTGTCTACACGACAGTAATTAAAGGAAGTCAAGATATTGTTGACAGTGACAGAGAAAGATACAGCCTGCAGGCACACAGAGAAGAACCTTTGCTTTAATGCAGTGCACACATTAGCTCGGATGTTATGCCACTTTTCCACACACAAACACACACAGGCACACACTCTCTCCAGGGACATAAATATTTCAGAGAGTTGCTGTTAGTTCCAGTCTGCTGGGCTGGACGTGCCCGTAGCGAAGGAGCTAACACCGGTTTCTAGAGAAGAGGGACACGAGTTCATGACCCATATAGAGGAAATAGAAGCAATCTGCCTTAATGATTTTTGTTGTGTATAGAGGAAATCTTTAGGGACACATTAAAATTTAGAAAATAAATAAAATGTTCAAGTCTTCAATACAGGTTTGTTTATCTCAGTGATAACTTCTTTTGGATCTTTTGGATTTTATTCTTTTTTCTTTGAACTGTGCTGAAAGTGGATTGTCTCAGATTGGCCTCAGCTTGACCTTTGACTCCCATCAAATCAATTATCTTCATACAGGCACGAGATGTGTGATCACAACTGCTTCAGCTCGTGTTTTACTTCCAAAATATCAAAATGTCACCCCCTGGAGCTGTTTAAATATGTCAACTGTAAGATTCAGTCTCTGCCATCACAAAACAAGCACAAACATTGTTATTTAGTATTAAAATCCTTTTTATTATTCTTAAACCATATAACTGTAACTATGCCAGTGGATTGAGATCATTCCCTGTTATATTAGATGTTACATCTAAGTGTTATATCCTGATGCAGTTTCATTTGTTTTATTTGAGTCCTTGTACCTAAACGAATAAAACAGGTCATTTTCCTTCCAAAACAAAATATGAGCGTTACAAAAATGACTTCTATGAGCTTTTTCTGATCTGCCAAGTTAGTGGAGAGCAAAACAAAAGTAAAGCAGACTGATTATTGGACTTACATTCAACAGTTGATACCTCACACGTTTGCTACAACAACTTTAAGGTGATAATATGTTAATGTTGTGTTTACAGCTTGTTCTGCTGCCTGTGGCCAAAAAAACCCAAACAATTATGACTGCTTTAAGTTTAGGCAACTAAACCTACTTGGTTAAGGTTAAAAAGTTGATGGTCATGTGAACCCATCCCTGACTGTTGATAGGAGACTGGATGCAAACTGCGGCCTCCGTTGTTAAAGTCTGACACTTCTCACCTCCTCTTTCCTCCAACAACCTCAGACTGGCTCCAGTCTGACCTTTGACTCCCATCAAATCAATTAGCCTCATTACCTTCATGAAGATGTTCGATCGCAACAGCTTCAGGTATTCATTTCCCAATATCAACATGTCATTCCTTAAAGGGTTTTTTTATTGACTGTAAGATCACAGAACAAGCAAATAATGTATCTTGCCAAGTCACTGAGGCTTAAAAACAACTTTGATTTATTAATTAAATGTATTAAATCAAGCATTGAGACAGCTCTCGCCACTGGGTTGAAATATTTAGGCTTTTTTCCAATGTTGTCTTGTTTGTTTCAAGTGCATATGAGTTGGAGTGGAACAACATGTCATACAGAGTCAACACAAGATCGATGAACGTATGATGGATGTTTCTGCAGTGCAATGTCTTAATTAATCACAAAGTATCATAAGCTAATTGGAAATTATACAAACTATCCCTTAAAAACATAACATTTTAATGTTGGTCTCTTCTTCCTAGCAGACATACCACGTTTCCCCCCTTAAGTAAATATCTAAATATGCTTCCAAACTCCTGACATATTTATCACCATGTCTCTCTGATCTGAGGAAAGCTGTGCTATGAAACACAACATCATTTTCTGCTTTCAAACGCCACGCAGCTCAGTAGCCTTGAAACTGCCAAGTGTGCTCCCTCATTTTCCGAGGGGTCACTCATCTGAATCACGCAGTTTGCCTGTCAACTGTTTGTGTATAGGCCCGAGGATACTGAGCAGGGAAGACTTGTCCAATCTGACAGGGGAAAAAAAGAAAATCTCTATTTTCTCCAAAGGGCTCTGGGCTCTACAGCCATCATAGAAATAATCTGAAAAGTGACATGAGCGGATAGAAAGCAAACAAAAAAAGAGATATGTTTCGTGATTGAGCCATCATTTGACAGGAAAAATTGACCTAATGAAAACACCTTGGGCAAAGCGTGATAGCAATGTAACTGAAACAATCTCAAGCCTTTCCAAAGAAGCTACGTCTTCTGTATATTCTCAGACATAAATGTTGGAAAAAATGCAAATTGTGTGCTACATATTTGTCATATAAAATGTACTTATACTAACTGCACAGTTTTTTCTCACTTGCTTTAAGAATTTTAATGACTCACTTGCAGATAAAAAACAAATTTGCAGTGTATTTGCTTGCTGGGTGATGTTCAAAGCTCTGCATGGCATTCAAGCGGAGCAGAGCGCTGGTTTATGAATGGAGTGTGTGCCACCACGAATCACTTCAATGAAATATTATTCTATAAATAAATGGACACACTAATCAGCTGTGAATGCTACCAAGGTACATGCCAGGTTTCATCTGTTTTTGCACAGCTTATCATCGCCCACAGTAACAGAAATTGATCATGCATCTGAATTATTTCTGCACACACACATATATATGCACACTTGGGGCACACACATACACAGAAATAAAACTTGGAGTACCAGCGTTGCCCCGTTCTGTGATTGCAAATTAGCGCTTACAGGCCTGCAGCTTCGGGTTCCATGATTGCCAATTATGTTTTACTCAGCCTCTATTCAGAGAGTGAGTGAAGTGCTGTTGCATGAGTTATCACGGTCAGCATCCTCATTGTTCATTATTAACACATTATCATTCTGGGTGGTGAAATATTGATTTCGCTTGTCATTGTGTAGAAGTCATTCCCATAATATGACGCAGTATTTGTTCTGCAGGGACGTGTGCGGACATTTTGAGAGGTCGTGGCTGAATTTTTAAAAAGGGCTCCCCCTCCCCCAACTGTATTGTCTGCTCACCTCATTCTAGTGTCAGCCACAATATATCAAATGAAGTGACATGTCAGGACGCAAGCACTCATCTCTCATATGCATGCACACGCACACACACGTTTACACCTCCTTGTGCGTCCTATGTGGTTCGTTATTTGCTAGATTTGGGATATTTTGATTTCTTGAACAGACGTTTTTCACAGCAGACATTTTTTGGCTTGTCAAAGCAGGAAAAGCACAGGTGTAATTAATAACGAGTGCATTCCATTTAGCTGAGGGTCCTGGTTTTGTGCATGCTGGCTCACTGTCATGGCTTACTGGGACGCTTAATGGAACTGAGCCTATTATTTTCCTGGGGCACGTTCAGCCCCGACAAAACGTAGCAAAACGTTTATTTAAGCAGAAATGGTGGTGCGTTGAACACCCTGTTGCGTTGCAGCTTTGGCAGCCAAAGAGCATAGATGCTGCTGAGAAGGCCGTTCTGTGCGTCGCTGCTGATTGGGTAACACCTCCGACACACCCACCAAACGAGAGAAAACGTACCTGAAAGCCCGTTGCGCACCGTTTCACACCGTTTCAAGGAAACATGTCGTTCAACCCGGACACAGTTGTCAGATTGAACGTGCCCCAGTACTATGATGTACCTGGTCATCCTGTAACTGCAGTAGTTACATGTTCTCCATTCTGGGGGGAGATTTCCTCCCTTTTAGCATTATTTTCCAACCAGGAGGATCCATTGAAACCAATGTCGTCATATCACGCCACAAATTTAAAAATATTTTGAAATATATTCGGATATTTAAAAAAAAAGTATTTTGGTATCCGTACCAAATCTCAGGTATTGTATCGGCACTAATGTTGAACAATTTGAAACAATACCCAGCCCTTATCCTGCTGGGGTCTAAATATAATTGAATGTGCAAACAACAACCCCTCTGCATTTTAATGCATGTTTACTTACATCTGTAACAAAAGATACAGAAACAAATATACTTGGAGGTGGTGTGTAAAAACTGGTTGCTGGAGGTTTCAGTCATCATTATTCAGCTGTTGGCTGGCTGCTGCTTTGAATCCAGCTTTACAACAAAGCCTTCTTTAGCTGCCTCCCTCAACCTTTTCCCTCTTTGTGCTTCTGTTGCCTCTATTTATCAGACACTGCCACTGTAAACAATGTGCAACACTCAGTATGAACCTTTATGTATAAAGCAACATTGACCTTAGCTAACCACAGTCAACAATTAGCCTTTTGTGCTGCAAATATGAGTTCCAAGATGCCTAATACAACATGATTTCAAAGTAATAGCATGAATACTGCTTGAAGAATATAAGTACAGACATTTTCCCCAACGCTTATGAACATTACAAAGACTCATGCCTAACACAAACATCTGCAAAGGTGCCCTTTGTGCTAATTAGCTGATTAATGAAGAACAATTACAGCAAAAACAAATTTCGTTTCAGCCCTACTTTCAGTCTGAACAATCTCAATAACTGCCATCCATAGTTTACTTGTTACACACTCAGCAGCAGCCAAGTCGGAGAGGAGACACAAAACAGAGAAGACATGGACCAGTCCAACTCAATTTTCTAAAGCAAACCTAGTGTTTCCCAGCCAAACCCCAATCACCAAATGTGCGTCATCGCTCTGTTAATAACAAGGTGGAGAATATTTGCGAATATTCACAAAAGAGGGAACAATCATGGCGACTCATGCTGATCCAGCCTCCTGAGGACTAAGACTTGGACCAGTTGGTATTTAGTCGGCAACAGGACAAAAAAATTACTGTAATTATGTGAATTCGGCAGATTGGTGAGCGCGGTGGGAGCGGATATACACGTCGTCTCGGTGTGAAAAAGTGGAATAAACAGCAACATGAGGCTTTGCAGTTTTCCTGTGGGGAGGAGTGAGCTTGTAACTTGGCTCCTGCTGATACTGGAATGGCAGGCAGATTGGAGAGTACTCGTGTTTTGCTGAGCACTCTCTAAGAACTGGCCACACAATGCGTGTGTGTGTGCAATGTGGTATAAAAATATGCCTACACTACTGTAGGCCTATGACTAAAGAGTTTATTCTTATTTATAGAACATCTAAGAAACTAAATTGTAATAAACAGAGAAGTTCTAGTGCTGGATGAAAAACAAAAGAAAAATCCAGTTCTAACATAAACAAGACTAAGAGTGTACAGCCATGCTAGAGGCTATGTGAGGACGTACTTAGGCACAGCTGTAAATTCTAAAATCAGCATGCTAACATGTTCACAATGACAAGCTAATGAAAAGCAAAACATTGCTGATTCAAACTTCTCTGTCCTCTGTTTTATATCACCGTATCATTGAACACATTTGGACTTTTTCTTGGGTAAAACAAGCCATTTGAAGCCGTTACCTTTTGAAATACAAGACCTGGACACTTCATGTTCCTCCCGTCTTTCTCTTGCTTATTTGTTGAGGAGCAGGCATTAGCAGACGAAGTATCATGTAAGGTCGAACACTGTTTGTGATAACTCTGGAGGGCAGTTCAATATATGGATTTGTTCATCTCCTCTCTGCATCCACAGGGGGCACCTCCACGCTCCCCAGCTCTGCGTGGTAACACCAACACAACAGGTTACACGTCCGACCGAACAGAAACTGAATGAACACCGACCTCTAAATGTTTTCAGGGAAGGAAGTTCACACAATGCTCAATAATGTGAGTCCTTGATGTAATATTTACTGTTTTAAAAGCTCTGCAGGGAATCAGGCTTGATTTGTTACAGAATTGATAGCGGACAGCTGGTAAGTATAGAGAGAGTGTTTTGTTTTCCCCAATCATCAGGCTTCCTACTGTTGTAATAGTGTTTTTTTCCAACACTATTATTATCTCGATGGAGTGCTTATTTTGCTCTTCGATAAACCTAACAAAAAGATCACTGTAATTTTCCTACAATATTCCAATAACGACTTCTAATATGTTTGTGGAACTCAGTAATGACTGTTTATAGGGACTTTATCAGACTTAGGCCTATTACTGTTGGGTTTTCAGACATGTACTATTTGGCTTACAGTTTCTCTGAGATAGTATAACTTCTAAAATGTTGTTCACATCTTTTAAGCATGGAAGCGGGGAAATGTATTTACACTTGTATGGTTTTAGTGACAAGGTGCACTGTACTGTTCTGATGTATAGTGTATAAAGTTGGCCCTCTTATTTAGACATGTGCACTATGTGAGCACAATAATAAACTACAATGATCAAGGTCTTAAAACTAGATTTAAAACAAGGCCCCTCTGCAAGACAGGGCAAACAGATTAGGTAATAATGCAGGACCCTTCGTAGTTGATACTTTCTTGTTGCAAATTCTTAAATAAACTTGGAATCAGTTAATTTATGTGGAACTAATATTGCTACTGCTACTTTTAGGGGCCCCTAGTTACCCACTCCAGCCGTGCCGTATGTGTTTGTCATAATAAATAACTGTCACAGGCTTTGAACACTTGGATTTTGCAGTATCATTATGCTACACTAAGACTGTAATGTCACAGTCCTCCACATTGTTTCCTTCGGCAAACCCACCCCGACGTGCTGCTTGTGTAAGTCACAGTCATACTTCTCACTGAGTCAATCTACAGTCATTCTGCCTCATCAAACAACGTTATCATATTCTCAGTTAGACAATTTGCTTACTCTGTGAGTGAGGGACTAGTCGAGGGTTTAGCCACCTCTCATGTTTTTGTAGAGTTTGCAGGCTGGTAAAAACTCCTACTGTCTCCTAGAAATTACATTTATGTAAACTAAATTGTTCTCACAATTACGTTGTGGTGGTAAACATAATCTCTAATTTCTTTTGAGTAAATGAAGTGCTGCGTTTATGTCCGGCACCAGAGTCACAGCGAGCTGGTCGGGTGGATGTCTGGTCAACAAAAGCACTTTGGTTATGGCTACGGAAAGATCGTGGTTTTGGTTACATGTTAATAAACAAGTTTTGTCTCAGGATTCAAGTCACAGCAGACGTTTTCTCTATTAAACCAGGATCATGATCTCTCCCTAACCTTAACTAAGTGTTGTGAGCGCCTGAATGTAACCATAAAAACTATAACAATGCTGTAATACAAGCTCTGTAAAATTGAATAGTTTGGTGGAAAACAAATACGTTGCCAGCAAACATTTCATTGATGCGTTTAGTGTCAACAGTTTTGTAACTTGCCAGATATGTTAATTTACAACATGTCACCACTATGTCAATAGAAAATGTAATCTAGGTGCTATTATGTTTCCTCGAAAACATAATTGCAAATTGGTTGTATATAAACATAATTTCCTGGAGACGGGGTTGGTTAGTAGACTCTCTCTGTCTTTTTTGTCTACGAACATTTCGGATTACTTGTTTTGTCCTTTGTCACAGTCTGTTTCCACAATGATTTGTGTTCTTACATTAACCTAAACCAAACCTTAGCCCTAACCCCAACCAATCGTCTCAGTGAGGCCTAAACATATTAACTCAATTTAAACCCAAACCACAAACATGGAGGGCCGCACTATGGGAAACACAATTTGAAGTGGAAACTGACTCCAACACAAGACTGGGCTATCTTCATGTGAGCATCAGCCGGTAACACTGTCAGTTATTATAACTTACTGCAGCTACACCACAAAGAAAAAGTCCCCGAAGTGATTCTTCAGGGGCTGATAAATAAGTTGTAAGATCAGCAGCCTCAAGTTCGATCAAAACACATCAACCTGTAAGCCCCATGCGCATCCCTGCTGGAAGGGAGAAAAGAACTTTTAAAGATCTTTCATTTCTGCTACAACTTGCTCAGTATTTCATTTCTTATGTGACAAGTTTAATTTTGTTCTATACAACACACAGAGCAAACCGTAAGTGTTGAAATTTCACTGGATTTTACTTGAATTTTAAAAAACAAAAGGCTGTTTTGTTTCAGGGTGGGCTGTGATGCAACACCAACAGAAAAAAGGGGACACAAGCTTCTCAGGGCACCAAGCGTGCTTTTTTGCTTTTATTTTTAATTTCCAAATAAATCAGCATCAAATCTATAGACATTAATCAGAGACTGCCTGATTATTATCAGCTATCAGATTATCAGCTTTCATATTCAGCCTGCAAGCTGGTGGAAAGCCTCCTCAAATTATTGTCAAAAGTAAAACCTTAATTCAGAAACACACACCTGCCTGCTGCTCCCTAACAATGACAACATCTGGCGTGTCAGCTGTGAGGAAACACATCACAGTTAACAGTCGGACCATGGAAGGAACAACCTGGGAATGTTTTTATTTCTGATTAATGCTTTATTCATTATTTTCCAGCGGATCCATAAACATACATAACTAATCAAGTAATCATCCAATTGTAAAGGTGTTAGGAGATGCACCAATAGTAAAAAAACAGGTGGTCAGACCTGTGGCATAGCTTAAATGATGATTTTCTACAAGCTATAATTCTGCTGAGTACAAGATGTCATCGATTAAGAGTATTGCTCAGCTGGCCAATGTTGTATCATCAATCTCCAGTGCTGTCTGAACCCATTCATCAGCAGCCCTGGGCAGATGTTGCAAATACAGGATGTCCCAAAATGAGAAGCCCTGGGCAGAATGAAAACAGGCAGATGAAGGCAAAACTATTGCATCTGATGCCAACTCCAAAAGGCATATTCCACATCGCCAACATTCAACCCAGGAATGCTTGTGCATTCTCACAGATGGAGAAGCATGTAAAACATGTTTTCAAAACATAATTTCATCATTCATCTACTGCTTTAATGCTGGCGGTTACAACGTATGTGTGTGTGTGTGTGTGTGTGTGTGTGTGTGTGGTAGACCTGAAAATATGCCTCTGTGTGTGTGTGTGTGTGTGTGAAAAACAAACCACAGATTTGAGCCGTGAGGACACATAAACACACGGTCTCGCTAATTAGGTTTTGGATTTCGTCCTCACCTTGTTCCCCTCAGACATCCAGTGTTTCAATTTTTGGCCCTCCTTAAAGTCAGTAATAGTTGTTTTGATGCTGCTTTTAATACGTTGATTTATGATTTTATAATACATTTCAGTCAATTCAATCAATTTACTTCATTTCACCAAGATAATCCTCTCTGTATCAATGCTGTTTTTCAGGAAGTCCTGAGTACATACAGCATATTTACACCAAAAACAAAAAAGAAAACGTTAAACTTTCAGTGCAGTTTGTTGAAAAATGGATATCCTACATTTTGTCTTTGGAAACATTTTGTCTTTGGAAAATTTTTACCAATTTCTTTGCACTATGTATTAAAAAAACCAACTAAACTAAACTAGAAAGATTTTAAGTGTAGTTGCACCTGTTTTCTTGTGTTTTTTACTGTAGCATTTAATCAGAATAACACGCTAAGCCACACCTGATCATATTAGCCAATACCATCTATCAGATATCATATCAGCCTGCACACCAGGAGGTGGTAATGCCACACGTGCTGTTAATATGGACAGGGAATGAATTTGTTTGCGGAATTTATGAAATAAAAGAAATTTGTGAAAATGAGTAAAATATTTTTAAGATGAAAAACAAAAACTGACATTAGCTACTACAGTCTTGAAAACTCCAAGTCAAAGCCAAACTGAACTAACTTGAAGGTTGGATATAACAATAATTAAGGCATAGAAAAAACAATATGACACGTTTCACTACCTAACTTGCTTTGTTTGTGGTGTTTCTGCTTATATACACAACCTCTTTTATTGTTTTATTAATAAACTTCTAAATATTCATAGTGAAAAATACATGTTTACTTCTAGTGGCAAGTAAAACCTTAATTCCAAAACACACACCTGCCTGCTGCTCACTAACAATGACAACATCTGGCGTGTCAGCTGTGAGGAAACACATCACAGTTAACAGGTGGAAGAATTAATGGTGGCTAAATGATCAGAATCAGGATCAGATCACAGGTTTATTGTCAAGTAAGTTTTCATACACAGCTTGACTGGTGTTGTTGTAGATACCGGTCAAAATAAACAAAATAAAATAAAAAGAAACAACTGTAAAAGTTAATTAAAACATAAATAAATATAATCTAAAATAAAGAACTTTTTGTGTGTATGATTCTATGGGAAGATCTTTATCTCCGTCTTTACACTTTTTATCACCCAAATATTGAATAACCTCATTACACTTTACTAATGGCGACAAGAGGGTAAAACTCCAAGTCCCATAAGACCTTGCGCCGCTCATTGGTGCGTGTGCTCTGCATGCAGCGGAGAGAAATGTAGAGTGTTTGGAGGCGGAGAGTCAGTCGGCTCACTGTGGAGCTGTGTCGGGCAGCAGGAGGAGCCGACACCGACACCGACAGAAGAGACCGAATCAAAGAAAGACATGAGCGTTGCCCAAATGCACATATTCGGGCTCTGAATTGCACCGGAGGAACCGGGCGAATGGTTTATCTGGAGGTTTTTAACGTGGACGGAAAGGGTGTTGACTACGGACACAGCAAAGCCCCCCCCTCCACCCCCCAAAACACCAAGAGGAATCAGCAAGAGGTGAGGGGGAAACCGTTTGGGGATGTGAGAGACGTTTGAAACTGTAGCGAAAATAGTGAAACGCTCCACAATTGGCGAAATTGAAGTTTAAGGAACAGTTTTAGGTAGTCTGCACTGACACGACAGGCTACATTTAACGTTTATTTTGGAGGGGGGGTTCTCCTCAAAGCATGCAACTGTTAGCTCGTCTGGACGGGGTTTTGAAAAGCCCCCCCATAGGTGTAAATTGTATCCCATCTGAAATGGGTGAGGTTTGTCTGGCCATACAAAAGACTTGTGCTGCCTTTTCAGTCACTGGAGTGAATTCGTGTCGTTTGCTCTCTCGCGGATCATTTGTCGCCTTCCGCCTCAAAACACAACTGGCCATTGATGTGTTTAGTCGGCACAGCTTTGTGTCGGGGGCAGGGAGCGCCTCGCAAAAACAGAAAGGTGGAAATGTATCGCAGCCCGTGTAAAACCTTGTTATTTGGCAGCGTTACAAAGTAACCAGCAAGACTGTGCGTGCGTGCGTGCGCGCGCGCGCGCGTGTGTGTGTGTGTGTGTGTGTGTGTTTTCTTGGCTGGAGAGGCTGGGTGATATTTGCATTTGCTCCAGTATGGAGAAGCAGCAGCAGTAGTAGGCAGTGATGAAGGGCTAAATAAAAAGGTGGTTAAACTGCAGTTGGCCAGAAAGAAAAATCAAATCAAGGGAAGCTTAAATCGCGTGCCCTTTCCTTTTTTTACACATCCATCATCAAGGCACTCCACACCACCCTCCTAATCACAGATTATCACATATGCTCTGGATTAAACTGTGTAAGATTTCTGTCATCTCAAAAAACATGTTAAACCCTTTTTTTTTTAGGTGGGGTTACCTTCCACTTCCACCCATGTAAACGACCCCTCTAAGTGCAGGAAAGGGGGTCCTCTCATGTGGACCTTCTCCCCTCCCCGCAGCTCAGGACGGATGTGGACTGTTTGGGATTTAAAGCCACATAGGAAGGAAGGGGGGGATCAGTGGATAGACTAGAGAAACTGGACGGACCCCTGCCAAGAATTTAGTTGCAGGGCAGGCAGGCAGGCAGGGATGTGGGTTGCGGAGGATGAAAGCACCGAAAACCAACGTACCCACCTTTTGCAGCTGCAGGAATGGAGTCAACCCTTCTTTGTAGGTTGGGGAATATTTATAACAGTAGTGGCAAACTGTTGCAGCTTACATGAGGGTGTTTTTTAAAGCTAATAAATATACAGATTTCTGTTCATATTGGGGGTTCTTAATCCACTTTTGTGTTTTATTATGTCTCAACTAACTTCTTGAGTAAGATGGTTAATTGTGCATTACCATAAAGCATGAGGTTGTATTTGAAATGTGTCCTAATTTATCCTTTATTTCTGTGTCTGTTTTCCAGGGAAAGAACCAGTCTTAGTATGTTATTGGAGAAATTGACTCTGCACTGGCAGCCTCTTCCATGTTAATGTAATGGAAACGCGCTTCGGTCACCCCCGGTAGCATCTGAAATGCATCAGCGGAAATATATCAGCAACTCCCATGGCTAATTGTATCAAGCGGTGGCGGCTTGAGTTTGCCAGTGGATGCACTCAAGAGCCGGGTGCCCTGCCATGCCCAGCGCCATGCTAAAGCAACACACTCATAATAACAAGGAGCACTCAGTTCAACCAGTGGGGAAGCTGTGGAAAAAGTTGGTGGAAAATCTATGGTTTGAGCCTCAGTTTTGATTTCCTTTTTTTATTTTGACCTAGATATTCTATAACGCACCATAGCTCGGCTGCTTTTCCTGCCGTCTGCAGCGGCTCTGTGTCCTTCTCTACTTGCACTCAAGTTGCATTCACTCTGGCTTCTTCGTAACATCAACACCAAGGACGGCTAGACTGCAACCTGCTTTCTGAGAGGCACATTTTCAGCCGACGAAATGGATGTTCGAATTTACCACCGGCCTTTGTTGGAGTTGAAAATGTGAGGGGCAGAATGAAGGGACCCCTATGAAGAGGAGGAATAGGTGGAACAGCAGCATTATATCAAAATGGCCCAAACCAGTTTGCTGCAGGGGAAGCGCTTTTACTGCCGGGAGTGGGTCTTCCATAAGATCCAGCATTGCCTCCAGGAGAAAACCAACAACCTCAGTGGAGTGACCAGCACTCCCAGTAAGCAGCCCCCGCTGGCGCCCGGCGGGTGTGCGTCCAACCCCGGCACCCTCACAGCAGGATCCGCGAAGTCAGGTAGCTCCTGGGGGGTGTTGCTGGTGGGGGGGCCGGGAAGCGGGAAAACTGCAGTGTGCACGGAGCTGTTATGGCCCACGTCAGCCCAGGGAACACACCGGGGTCTGCACCAGCAGAGCCTGGCTTTCCACTTCTGCCGGGCGGACGACTCGGACACGCTGTGCGTCGGCGGCTTCATCCGAGGTCTGGTGGCTCAGATCTGCCGCAGCGGGCTGGTGCCGGGATACGAGGAGAAGGTGCGTGACCCAGCTGTGCAGAGCACTTTGCAGCCCGGAGAGTGTGAGAGGAACCCCACCGAGGCTTTCAAGAGGTAAGGACGAACGGGCACACACACAAATACACCCCTCTTCCTTGTTTTGCTCTCACTATCAGCTGCAGCCAGGTGATTTCACTGATTATCACACCTTCAGACAGAGGAGGAACTAATCCATGAAGTTATTGCTGATGAGTAGTCGCGAAACATTGTTTAATGCAGATATCAAGCAAAACTGCCCAGAAATTGTTTCCCAAATGAGAGGATTTGCTGCTTTTCTCATTATTAACTGAATCTCTTTGAAACAAACATTTTGCAGATACCACCTTGAGCAATTTTCAGTATTATTTTATTGACTGAACAATTAATTGAAAAAATAATTAACTGGCTAATCACTAAAAAAACAACAACAGATTGTAGCCGCCCTGCATGAAATCACCTGCTGTATAATGTGTTAGGGTAGAATATTTATTTCTAATATGTCAGATATAAATACCTGCATATTCTTTGCTTTCCATGACACATGCTCGTTGTAGAAGATTATTTGTAACATCTGAAACGGTCAAATTTGACAGTGCAACTCCTCTCTGGTGGTTCCAGGTAGTGTTTGAAATCTAGGAATTTGGTTTGCCTCGAAATGTAACATGCAAAGCCAACCCCTCCCCCTCCCTTCCCTCTCCACCTCCTGACCCTGATGCACCCCTCCCCCCTGTTTTTTGACTGCTCACACTCATCGCATAGCTCCGCCTCAGCAGCCTCTCCACTTATTTGATGTCATGGTTTTGTTGGTTTTCCCCCCTGGTGTGGCATGCTGGGTGGGACTGTCCCTGCTTGGCTTCTGACTCAAGAAAGGTCAGATATTTTTAAGTTGCAGCCGAGCTCAGGTGGCCAGAGACTCATGAGGAAGTACCTTTGAACTGCGACTGACTCACTGACTGACCTGAGTGACTGCACTGCAGAAAGATGAAGTGCACACGTGAAATTGAAGTACAGTAGGCTTGTGGACTTCCAGCGCCCTGCCCGGGCATGTAACACGATCAAGATGGACTGTTATTGTAGGCAGCGGCTTTAAAAAGAGCTGCGCGTGAGCATGTGTGTATGTGGGTTACTTGCACGACTTGTCTACACAGTATAGGTCAGGCAGTCTATGCAACACAGGCTGGAATGCAGCGCTGAACACACACACTCACGCTTCTTGTCTGGCCATCTGGTGATGCTTATTGCACCATCTCAACATCACACACGGGGGGGAAAAAGTAGGTCAAACGTTCAGCAAGGTAAATCATTTTTTAAACGCTCACCAGAGTCAACAGCTCAACCTGCTTCTTCTTCTTTTTTTTT
>NTHP01000213.1:361362-444819 GCA_003416845.1 Oplegnathus fasciatus
TTTAACATACTCGTTCCCAAGGAAGTGAGCGCTCCTCTTGTCATCTGCTCGTAATCATGCGGCCTCTACCGATGACTCTGACTTCAGTTTGACCCTCTCAGATAAAAGGCAGGTTATCGTAGGGACATAAACAGAGACTGAACGCAGCAGGGACGGACTTCTCACTTCGGCTCTGCTTTGTGTCTCGCTGGATGTCGAGGGCCTTTTGCAGACAGTCACATTTGCTCAGCCTCGGCTCATGCAGCAAATATTCCGCAGCACTTGAAACCTCAGGCCCTAAATCCGCAGACGACAAAGGCACAAGGCTTATCATCAGCGGCTGTTTTGTTTGAGAGCCAAATAAGCACTTTGGTGAATGCCTTATCGCCATCTCAGGTGTAGAAGCGTTCCAGGCATCGTTGTACACAAATAATCCGAACAGCTCCCCTGCTGTTCTAGATGCTATCTAGCTTCAGGAAGCCAGGATTGTCGGCTGGATCTGGCAGTGACATTTAAAAAAATAAAAACACAGCGAGAAATGGAAGGGTGTAAAACTTTATTATTAGTCCAACATTATGGCCACTAATTTACATCGGGGATAAAAATTCACAGAGGGGTGCATACCTCGTTTTGATTGAACAGATTCTGGCCTGGACTTTACTCAATAAAAGTTATACAAGTTTCATTTAGTTAATGGTCTTGTTTAACACAGACTTTTGGGGAGCTTTTGACCCCCCCAACCCCAACCCCCTTCCAGCTGTGATTTTAAATGTTAGCTAGTGAGTGAATGCAAGAGGCCCTGTCAAATTCTTTAGCCGAGTCAAAGACAAACAAGTCTGTTTGTTGATAGTAATCACCAGTCTTGTGTTAATACATTGAAACTGGTTCAGACACAGGTTTACGTCCACTCTGTGCAACCCGATCATTGCTTTCCCCATCTGTACGTCTGCAGCCACAGCCAGCCAGGCTTTGCACAATTTAAAGTTGAGTTTTGTAACTTTCTATCAATACATCATTCATTTTTTTTTATATACTTTCACTTTTTTTTTTTATTGCCTCCGTTCCGTGTTTTATCTCTGTGCCAATAGGTTAATGAGAACAGCCAAACCATATGAAATATAACTGAGTTCAGTAGCAGTCAGTAGTTGAAGAAGCATTAAGATACTTGACTTAAGTAAAAGCAGAAATACCGCAATGTAAAATTAGTCAAATTCACAAGTTAAGCTCCAGGTATTATCAGCAAAATGTAATGAAGTATTGAAAGGAAAAGTACTCATTAAAATTAATATATGATTTTTTTGTCGCCCTATATTTTCTTTAAACGTTGTTTCGAATCCTTCTCCACGTGGTGAATACTAAACCCCCCTTTCAAATGTTGGCCTAAAAAGATCTAAATCAACCGACAAACCCAACATGTGTAACGTGAGTTATTTTAGAATGTAAACTCCTCTTCATGTCATCAAACCACCTAAATTCCCAGAACTATGAGTGAGGACGTGACCTCGGTGTCCTCATTGGCAGCTTTGGCCCGGAGCACAAGTACCTGGAACCTGTAAAGTTAATGTACTACAGATATTCACTGGTGATAGTAGTAGCTTAATGTGTCTTCTTACAGTGGAATCATATTGTAATGTGATGATCATATTTTAGCGCTTTACAAATTTCCGTCGCCCAAAGTAACAATTCCAAGCAAATTATATAAATAAAGCTTAAAAACACAAGTAGTGATTCCAGTTTTTGTGTCACACATATGAAGATTTTTTTTAACACAAACATGTAACGGTCATAATTGGTCTATTATTAGTCCATTGACAGAAAATTAATTGGCCAGCAGGTTTGTACAGCAAAAAAGGCAAACGTGTGCTGGTTCCAGCTTCTCAAATGTGAATATATTTTGGTTTCTTAGCCTTCTGTGATAGTAGAGTGAATATTGTTGGATAAAACATGACATTTGAAGACGTCACCATGGCCTATAGGAACCTGTGATCTGCATTTTTCACTATTTGTTGACATTTTATAGACTAAACAATTAAAAAAATACTGATTCATCGCTAATGACAATAATTGTTAGTTGCAGCCTTAATATAAATGTTTAATAGAAAACTATCCTTACTAATATTGATATATTGATTTCAGCCATATCACCCAGCCTTACTAAAATACATTTTTATTTTATTTATATTAGTAAAAGTAATGTGATGCATTAGCAGGGCAGATGCCTGCCAGCAAAGGTCATGGGCCACAGCTCTCCAGATAAAAGGCAGTTTCACCTTTCACTTCGCCTGTCTTCTGCTTCAAGTCTACCAGTACAAGCTGAAGTCTAGTTCAGACAATAAACTTGGATACTTGTGGTACACTTGCTGCTACACTTTGTATCATCAAGGATTTTATTCGTAGACAGAGTCAAAGCACATCCCTCTGTCTCATCAGTCTCTGTCTTAGCTTTATCAAAGGCCACTACCATGTTTTGACTGGAGTCCTCCAGTTTGAATGAATTTGTGAGTTTTAAGCAACCAGTCAACCTCCTGCCATCCGACATGCCTCACTTTCTCCCTTCTGGACAAAAGAGCTGGCTTCAAATAGGTGGAGTTAACCCAGTCATGTGGGTCAAACTAAAGGCAACAGGTTTTTTTTTTTTGCTGATGGGACAAAGCTGCCTTTTAGTTTAGGTGTGACCTTATGTGGGTCTGTTGTCGGGCTGTTCGCCACTGAGCAAGAGTTGGACTTGAATTGCAGCAGGACAAGTTTCTATTTCTTTGTAAAGGGCACAGACTTCAGAAATGATGAATGACCGTGGCTTAAATTTGTGAACAAGACTTGGTTTCTTGGCAGTGTTTTATTCCCGCAGCATGTCCACGGAAGAAATTGATGCTGCAGTTCTGATATTTTTCTAGAAGACGGTTAAAAATGTTGATTTTCTGGCACATCAAACATTTCTTTGGCACATCAAACATTTCTTTGCAAAACTTTGCCTGTTGCTTTGTTCCAAATAACTGTTGATCATTCAGAAAGGCAGTCACATTAATCAAAACAGAGGCACGATTAGATCTAGTCTGGTGGCCTCCAGTGACAAGTTGTCATTTTATAAGATAGCATGGCATTACCGGCTTACAGCAAACTTTTTTTTAGTACCTTTTGACAAGTGAATTCCAGTTATTGGGTCTTGGAAATGTAGGAAATTGTGAGGTGCAAAGCCAGCGATATAAATAAATATGAAGATGTTTGTAAAGATGTCTAGACATACTGTGATCAAACAGTTACGGTTTCCAACAGAAACCCTCAAATAATGTGAAATTAGTGGAAAACAGTCATTTCACCAATGTGTCTGTTGCCTCTCTTTGTCTGATTTTGAACACTGTTCAAATTGTGGCACATTTCAGTTTCAAGTAAAACCAACCAAGACATTTTTTATGAAGTTGATGAGGGAGCTTTGTGGGTTTTTTCTTCTTTTGTGTTGACTTTTTGACTGTTGCACACTGGGCGCCCCTGCTTATTGGGGTTAAGGGACGCTAAATGAAAGCGGGCCCTTGCCTTTTCATGTGGTGCACGACTGTGGAAAACTCGCTGCCGATTAGGGCCACGTTTTAGAAACCAAAAAAAAAAGGCTCCCAGTGTGACGCATCAACTCCAGTTGAGCAGATGAGGAGAAACAGCAGCACTGGTGCGGCTGCAATGATGACTCAGCAATCTGAGGCCAGCCTCTGTCTCCACACCACCGGCGGATAGTGTGTGTGTGTGTGTTTATGCGAGGGTTTATTTGTGTGTGTGTGTGTGTGTGTCTGTGGATGTGCCTACGTGCTTGTGTGGGCATACATAACTCATTCATATTATTGTCATCCCACTCAATAAGTAAAGCTCGTATGTGGCGGTGCTCACGCTCGTATAATAGCTCGCGGAGAAAGAGTTCATGCAAGTTTAGACTCATTCATGAAGGCAAAGGAGGGCGGTGACTTAATAATCATTTACTCTATAAAATATAAGAACATAGTGACGAGTCTTTAAATTGCTTATCTGGTCTGATCAATAGTCTAAAACCTGAAAGTATTCAATTCACAATGATATAAAATGGAAGAAAGCAGCAAATTCAAACTTTTGAGAAACTAAAACCAGGGAATGTTTGGCATTTTTGCTAGGTAAAATGCTGACATGGCTAAAGCCCCTAAAACGTTTGTTTCAAATCTTCTATTTTTCTCTAAATAAGCAGCAATTTAAGCTAAAGTGTTGAAAACCATCTTAAATTATTATCATGAAGAGTTTAACACAAAGCCAATCTGCTTCATAAGGACTGTGTGGGTGTAGTTTGATCATATTTGATTGACAGTGGTTTGGCAACATAAGCAAACAAACCCCACAGCTGTCATCACATGTTGATTCAAATACTGCTAAACTCTGATTGGTGGACGTAAATATGTGACATCACCTTTTTTCCACCCACTTCAAACCAGCGAGAAAAGCAGAAATGCAGAAATCTCTCCAGTGAAATATCCAGACTGTTTTAACTTTGGCAGATTTTTTTTTGAGTATGTTGGTAAGTAAGAAGCTGATTGAGAAAATACGTTCTCAGGGCCTTTTAATCAAATATCAGAGATCGTCTTCTGATGATCAACTAGTTGTTTCAGCACTAGTGCGCTCATTTTATCTGTGCCAGACAGACTGCTGCCTTTTGTTACCAGAAATCTGTTGAATTGAGGTAAAGCCGTCTGCAAAATCCTGTCTTGGCTGGCACTGGACGCCTTGCAGGTTTACCTGTCTGTGTTGAAATCCATGTGAGCTGTGTGTATTCAGGTGTTGAGGCCTTTGCACATGTGGGCAGACAGTTGTGCTTCCATGTGTGTGGATAGCAGGAGGAGAGCAGAGAGTGTTTTTGGAGGCAAACCGTGGCAGGAGTGTCGGCGGGGAGCAGAGGGAGGGGGTTGAAAAGGATGAAATTTCAGATTCCTTTGACAGTATTGGATAGCTGGCCAGGAATGCACACCTCGTCTGGGTTGGGACGAGCTTGGGGATTTGGAATAGTTATCTGAGGTATGTGTGCTGGCCAGAAAAGAAGTGTGCAGCATGTTTACACTTTTGCAAATCATTAATAGGCTGCATTATAGGGGTAAAGAAGTTTGACAGATGAGTGAAGAGGCTGGATTTGAATGTTTTTAATTAGAATTGGGTCTATTTAACAGTAACAGTCTGGTGTGGCGTAATTAAAGGGTGGGGAATGGGTTAGATTTCAAGATGGACAACACTCCCAGATGCAGCCCTCGCCGTCACAAAACAATGTGATCACTGTGTGTGACCAGTCCCATGACAGAGTGTTTAGAATCAAAAGCATCATAAGACTTCGTCTCAAAGATCATCAGATATCTGCTTAAGTTTGTCATTTTAAGGACATTAGTAAGGGTCAATTAAAGGGAACCGTTTTGGGCTTGTTTTTAAAAGAAACTGTTGTTTTTGTGTGTGCAAGTCACCCAGATTTGGCTCTCACGCGCTCCTCACTTCCCCCTGACCAAGCAGTCTCCAGGACATTGTTTCTCAGACAGCTGCAGGCATTTGTCTGCTTGGGATCCAGCACAGAATTGATTGTGCAGATCCATTAAGCCAAGATCAAATTCTCGCATTGTCCAGCATGTTTAAAGAAAGGCAGAAACAAGCACTTTTTAAGTACTTACAGGACCATTCAAAAGTGATTGGAGTTTTTTTGCTAATGTGTTACGTCATTTTATGAGTTAATGTGTTGACAGCTTGTGGAAAACGCCTGCGTTGATATCACTGACTGAGGTGTGGCCTGAAGTGGAACATGCTTGAGAGTTTCAGCTTTTAGAGAGAGGGGTTGGGTATCTTTTTATGATACTGATGCCAGTATTATACTTGAGTTTTGGTACCAACAGCAAAATGATACATTTTTTGCTGTTTTTGCTTATGTAACAAAATAAGCCAGACTTACCTTATCAGCTTTTAATGCTTAACTTACACAAACAGCCGTACGGGAGCTTTATAAGTGAATACAATCGTGTGAAATGAGCAACATCCTTATTTAAACCAGGAAATAGACCTATATTTTCAAAGAATAAGGAAACAAGGCTGATGAAGCATTCCATGGCAACTGTTGGTATGTGATGTGGTACTTTGGTACTTGTCTTTGTTCAGTTAGTACTCAAAAGGTATTGACATTTTAAACCCAGCCTTAACAGAAAGCAGTGCCCCATGTGACTGACTCACAGCGTGACTGACAGATGGAGAGACTGACATTGCCATCCCTACCGCCATGCTGCTAGTGGAGCTAAAAACAGAGGAGATAAAATGTTCAATTAGAAATTCATCACAATAAGAGCTTCACAAATTCCAACCTGCAGCCGGCTCTAATAACCCAGCCCCACCCGCGTAGCAAACCACTCACTGAGATATGAAATGTGGGCAGAGTAGCTTCACGTCAGTTGTTGTTGTTAATGTTAATAAAAAAAATGTCAGCATGGTTTTAAGCTCATTTGCGTGTAGACACGATGCAGTTGTTTGAGCTTAATAAGGATGTTTTAAAACGCCCAATTCTCTACTCAGTCGTTTTGAATAAATGATCATAATGGCCATTTCTGTATTTCTGAAAAATAACTAATTTACTGCTGCAAGGTTGACATCCTCAGAGGGTTATCTGTCTAATGAAAGGCTCTCAGCACAAATTAATGTAAATATGTCTGTCCGCAGCTTACATAACTGCAGTTCTGCTCCAGTGTAACCACTCTGCATCAAACCCTTGATTTGTTAAAAGCTTTAAAAAACAAGCTTTATTCACCGCATACCCATTTTGCAAAAACCGTAATGAAGCCTTAGATTTGGAGTTTATGTCCAATCAGATAAAACTGGAGCGAGATGATAACAGATTGAGGAGGAAACGTGAGCACATGGCCGATGTAACAGGAAGAATACAGTCAAAGTGTCTGAGCCTGGCTGTTCAGAACATTTGCTCTCAGCACCAGTCACTCTTATTGTCCTCATCAGTGTGATTGCTTTGAACAAGATGATTGCAGCAACGTTATGCATAATGTAAGAATCGCGTAAGAAAGTGCGAGAGAAGAATCTGCAAGATATTTGTCTCTTTCACTTTGGATGAGCCGGTGCATGAGTCAGCTGTTGTCGTTCAGCTCTGTGGCACTAAGCTCTCCTGACTTTGCAAAGACGCTGAGCAGGCTTCCTCCAAATTGAGTCGATACTAAATGAAGAGATGGGGGTTCTTCTAATGAAAAGGTCTCTCTGCTTTTCTACTGATCGTGGTGGAAAGCTTTGTCAGTATCGCTCTGTGCGTGGATCTGTCTGAAGCTGAGAGCTCGACTCACCAGTTGGCCCCTCTTCCATAAGTAGACCAGTGTCAAGGCCGCACATGGACAGTATATTTCACCCTCTGTTTTCTTGAGCTTTTGCTGTTTCCTGGTCAGTGTTTGTGTGTGTGAGTGTGGTGGTGTTTGGGTATGTGGCATGGATTTCAGGCTCTGCGCCCGCTCTATAAAATGAGCTGTGTAAATTTGTAAGGCGCTGGCTCAGTGCCCGGTCCTGCCCCGTTGGCCCCGACATCTTCACTAAACGTCACACTGAAAGCTTCACTTTGCACATTGTGGTGGGAGCGGCGGCCGCTGCAGTCGCGAACACAACACGACAGATGGTGAGTGCATTAGATGCATTTCACGTCCCCCTTCTTCCCCTTTTTGCTAGTCTTAAATAGCAATTGGCATCAACTTGAGCATATGTTGAGGACTTGAGCGAGAACCAAAATAGTTGGTACAAATGTCCAAGACCACGGTGTGTGGGCTGAATTACTTTTAATTTTCTGGCTCAGGTATGCTGCAGGTTTGTCTGGCAAACTAAATCAGCTTTTCCTGAGCTTATTTTCTCTCCATCTCCAGTGTCCCGTGGAGTTTTCTTTGTCTGCAGACCTTGTCTTTTGACTCTTTGACAGCTGAATTGTGAGAGAAGAATGACTCTTTGTTTTGCCCACTTGCTGTCACTGTGGATTTGATTGTCTCAGTAGGCAACATGGCCTCAGACACAACCATTCACACAGGCTCACACACAGTCACCCCTGTGGATGGACATTCCTTTTGGCAAGGCTCCCAGATGGCACTGCAGGTTCTCTGTGGGCTGCAGCCATCAGAAGGAGTGATTGACTGTGTTTCTGAAAGGCTGAGCAACATCACAACAGAGCGTGAAGGTTGGAGACCGTTTGCACTGCTTTCTTTCCTGTTGAGGGTTCAAACTGTTTGTAAAAAGTTCAGTTGAAGACACGCTAAAGTTTGTAGAAGCTTTTTTTTAGGGTTTGGACTGTTTTGTGGGACAAAACAAGCAAATTGAAGTAATTGGCTATGGGAACTGGTGATAAGATTTTTTTTCAGACCATTCCACACACTAAAAGTAATCAGTTAAAAGAAAAAATAATTGACAGCTCAATGAATTAAAATAATCTTTGGTTGCAGCTCATCCCAGAATGGTAACTACGTTGGAAAATGTGTTTCAAATAGTTGAGTAAGGGTTTGAATTCGCAGTGTTGGCTGTTGGTCTGATATGGGAGGCACTGGTCATGGTAAAGTGTGATTTCAGAAGACCTGAAAGTAAGCTGTAGACAGAAAATTAGACTTGTAATATGCAAATAAAGCAGTCTTATAAAGTACAAAACATCAGCACAAACCTCTCCAATCCAGTATAGTTTTCCTGACTTTTGCAACAACATTTTTTTACTCTGACATATTGTACATTGTTGCAGGTGAAATATATTGCAACTAATGCGTAGCATTAAATGTTATAAGACCTGTCGGATATTACGTGACTTCATTTTGGAAAAAACAGGAAAACTTGTTCAGTACTTGCACTTCTCTTTAGTATCCAAAGGGAAGTCATCGTAAAAATGACCTCCTCTGAATGACCCTGTACTTTGGACTGAAAGCACACAGACCTTCACCCCAGCCATTTCTGCTCCCATGCGCTTAAGGATAATGAACTCAGGGCTAAAATGGTAGATGCTTAAAAGGGAATGGCGTTGGAGCCACAGGCTTAGTGACAGGCTGTTGAGCATCCAGAGGAAGTCTCATTAAAACAGTATTTTAGTGTTTTATGACAAAGCTTACAACCAATGTCAGTTCCATTAAGGAAGAGTGGTAGTTGAAGAGTCCCATCATCCGGAAGGTGACCGATTTTATCTGCGCGATAGCTACCCGTGAAAAAGCCTCAGATGCCCTGACGCCGTCTCTGCTCTTCAATCAAGTTTTCGTGTCAATTAATTGATTTGTTCAGCCCCTTTTCAAATGTTTAATTAACCTAGACCCAGATTAAAATGTCACTTATATGAAATCCTCAGGTCCTTTATCGCGGCCAGTTGAGCTGGAAGTAATTTTATGAGTCTTGGGAAATGACATTTTCCCAAACGGACGTCTTATGGCTGGCTTCAAACTGTTGGTGGCAGTCGCAGTGGAACAGAGGTCTTGCCAGCACAAACATAACTCAGCAGAACAAAAAAATCTCTCTTCGGGCAGCGTTTATGTGTGAAGTAACACATTTAAGCACTGGAGCAAGTAGATTCCATTTCTGGTTTGCAGTTTACCGTTGATAAAAGGTTAATGTAGCATTGAAACTGTTAGATTTTTTTTGCGCTCAGCTGATTATTGATGTGATGCTTGATACAGAATGCTATACATCATGTTTGTTTTGTCACTGGATGCCACAGGGCTGGTTTGAATTGGCGTTCGTATTCAAACATCAATATTTATGTTGCAGGGAGATTTGTTGAAGTCTGACTTCTTGAATGTTTAGTTGTCATGATAGTTGCTGAACACATTTCTCTCCGCGTCTTTGATATAATCTCAAGGCTGAACATTTAGCTCTCGGGCAAAGTTTTTTGTCAAACAAAAAGGCCCACTGAATTATAAATGACTGTATCTGCTCTGGATGTTTCTGTGAGCTCAAATCATCCGCAGTGGGCCTGTTAATGGATGCAATTTGGGTTGGATGGAGACATATTTAAACGCCTACACTCTCTACCAATTGAGACCGATGAACTGAGAATGGTACGCCTCAAGAAAATCACTCTCTGGTTCGCCGTGTGTGTCGTTGTAGCGGCCGCGTTGCATCTCAGATAGCAAAATATGATTGAATCGACAGTGAAATGTTGTCAGGCAGAAGTATTGAATCTACAAGCCTGGCATAGAAACCAAATTGAAATTGTCTTCTTTATTTGTACATTTGTACAACATGATATTAATCCCAACATGAAAATAAAGTTCAAGAAAACATTTGCTTTTATTAAAAAAACAAAACTTTTAGATTTTAAGATGAGTGCAGGAGACATAAAAGTCTTACATAAAAATGATATTGCAGCACCAAAGTAAACCCTGCAACGTCAAGGGGAAAATGTAACCTTGATAGATACTTTCCCACTCTAATAATATATGAGCGAAGATCTTCTACACACATTCTTAATTTATATCTTTTTTGTTTTTGTTTTGATCATTTGTTTTTGTTTATACATTTGCATAAGTGCTGTCTCTCAGAAATGTTGCGTAACAAAAACTAAAATCTTCTTATCTTATTAGTCACAGTCAAAAAGATGAAAACATGCTAACATTTCTCCTTCTTTCTCTGATCCTTCTGTCCTCAGGTGTATCCTGCTGCCTCTCCTGAGTGTTAAGCCTCCTCAACAGTCTCTCTTCCTGCTGGTGGACTCCATCGATGAAGGCTATCAGCTGGGTGAGGGGGAGCAGAGGTCCTCCCCCGGCTCCCCCAGGACCATCGCCGAGCTCCTGGCCAGTCATCATGAGTTCCTGCCTCCCTGGCTGCTACTCATCTGCTCCGCACGGCGACAGAACAAGGCCATTACTAAACTCTTCACAGGTAAACAGTCCGGCTTTTCTCTTGAATGAAGTACACTGTTGGTCAGTTAAGGTCATTATTATTACTGTAAGTGAAGAGGTTATATCCAAAATGATTTAAGTTGTCATATGTGGCTCTTTTTAAAATCAATACATCATTGTCAAAATAATTGTGATACTTTAATCACAACTGAACTGAGCTGATGTAAAAAGACAGTTTGATAGATGAGACAATATTTGCACCTGTCAGTACTGCTCCATGCTTGTTTCCGCTCCATGGCAGCTATTTTTCTGTGTAAATGTGATACATTTCACCTGAAATTGCGGTCACAAACAAAGCCTGCAGCGGTTCTTTTTCTGTCACGGCTCTTCGAATAGTACAAATGCAAAAGGCTTTCTAACATCACGACATGCCCGAAGAGATTAGGGTCACCATTGAGGATCTCTGTAAGAGTCGCAGCGCTTCCTTGATGTCCTATGACACTGTACCATACCAGCTGCTATTATCTCCTTATCAGGCCAGCAGCCTACTCTGTGGTGATGAGCTGGCATAACATTAATCAAGAACCTGACTGTGTGGGAGGAAGTCTCCTCCGCAGACTCGCACTGCTGTGTGTACCCTCTCTACCTTTCCAAAACCACCGAATGTGGGAGCTTCTCGAGCCCTCGGCTCGCCTCTTAAACCATTACGTAATATCCCAGCAGTCTAAGCAATCGTGTCTGAGCTACTCTCCACTCAGGAGATGCATGAAGTCAGATTCAGGGCTGAATGAGCTACATCTTTCATTGCATAAATTATGTATGCAGTGTTCATATTGGTGTAGTACAGTGCCCCAAATAATTGTAATATTATATTAAAATTCGGGACTGTAATTAGTCTTTTTCACATTTTCAGTGTAATTTCATGCATAAAATCAGGCACTGTGAGAATAGAGAGGCAGGTTTTAACAGTTGCCTTGGTCTTCATTTTTTCTTCATGGTGGCGTTGCTCATGTTGCTCATCATGTAGGAATGATTCAAAGTTTAGAGGGTGCTGTGTTCTGTGGAGCAGCACAGTAGGCAGCCAATCGGTAACCTGTATGGTCTTGTTTTGATTTGTCTATGTGAGGGAGTGTATCGTGGCCCGTAGCGGCATTTTAAGATAATGTAAAGATAAAAAATACACAAATTAGGCCTTCAAATGTTATCATGTTGAAATGCACTGGGCTTGGTTACAGGCAAAATCTGCCGATATTCAGCACGAGCAAGTTTGACCAGCATTTAGCTTTTAGTGGGTGGTGAGTTCAATCTCTGGCATATGTTCAGAATAATGGTGTTTTGTAGGTATGCTAGAAGTGAGATAGTAAGGAGTGTAGGCATGTTTTAGACCAGCCGGCTTTCAGCAAGTGCTAGTTTAAAGGAAAACAAAATAATACACCTGCACATTCTCATAGCATGTCCACTTTAAATCCGGCAGACTACCTGTGCAAAACTGTATTTTCTTTACTGTTAATACAGTTTGTAGGTGACTTTCTAAAGGTGGTCTGTTCTGTGGGGGCTCCCACAAAATATGTTCAGAATATGCATTGTTAGAGCTGAAATGATTAGCGGATTTATTGATTAGACGACCGCCAGCAGCAACTATTTTGATAATTAATCATCTCAGTCATTTTTAAAGCAAAACAATGTCGGACATTCTGTGGTTTCAGCTTCTCTAATGATAGGATTTCTGTAAGCTGTATGTGTTTTGGACTGTTGGCTGGACAAAACAAGGATTTTTTGAAGGCACCATCTTGGATTCTTTGAAACTATCATGGGCATTTTCACCATTTTATCAGGAAAATAATTGCTGCATTACTCCAAATTATGCAAAACAACACACATTCATTGATTCGTAGTTGGATGTTAAATACTTGAACCCATCTACTTTCTTACATCTATCATTACATCATTATGGTTTGCAATCTGAGACTTGCTCTGTTTTCATTTTAAACATTGTCTTTAAACCAAATTTCCATTATTAAAATATAATGATTTCAACAGAATTGTCTTAATTTAATCCCATATGTGTCAGTGTCCTGTTGTTCAACATTGCAGAATGGCAACAATTATTCCAAAACATGGATTGGGCCAGGTTTGATCTAATTTTGCATCTCTGTACTGTTACTGTTGGGTATAATTTCATGTTGCAGTTCAGTGTCACCATTATCAGAGCACCTGTCTCTCATTAGAATGATTGGCGTGTGTTTACACCATAACTCAACAATGTAGTTTGAAAGTGGGTTGTAAATGATTGGGTGCAGTGTTGGGGATTAAGTGAAATCTTAAGTGTAGGCGTCAGACTGGTGTAAGTGTAGTTTAGATGAGTGTAGATCTGATCGGTGTTGACAGTGGCGGGGGGGGTCAGGTTTTAGGACACCAGAACTCACTTTGGGTCTTTTGTGGGTGTCATGCATCTAATTCAACAAACCAACTGTGATGCAAGCTGCCCACTTCATAATCGCAAAGGCATGCCCACCCACGCTTTCGTCTAACATCAAAGCTTCTATGTAGGTGCCCGTGGTAGATTAGATTCTGGATTGGTATCAGAGTGTAGTATAAAGCATCCTCACAGCATTTTCCAAAACTTTGAGCCCACAGACAACACAGATGGAGAAGAAGTTTTATATTTGATTTCCTTTCAGCAGCAATTTGCATTAAATCGTATTTTCTGGTTTATCCTGCGTGTGTGTGTGTGTGTGCTGTCTGCTGTGTCTGGCCCGAACCATAGATTTAAATCGTCAGATTTTATTTGCAGTTGCACATAAAGTTGACAGTGGAGTCACCAGGGGAATATATAGCCGTATATGCCACAGATGTAAATGCTAATGGGAAATTTTTATCTGTAACTTACTTCAGAGTATCTCAGGGAGTTCTGTGATTGCCTATTTGCCTTTTCTCCCTTTATGTTGCTAGCTGATGAGCCGTCTGTTCTTTTTGTTTTTGATATGGTTTGAAGGGAATTTCATCTTGGAACAATCTGATAAACAGCAGTTATCTTCTTTTCTTTCTTTCTTTCTTTCTTTTGGACTGGCTCTCATCTCTTTCCCTTTTTACTGCATCTTTGATGATGGCCAAGCTTTTGTCAAGCTTTTATTCCAATTGCCCAGCAAACGGTTTTAAAAAATTACTCTCCTTTTGAACAGAGGAACAGAGCCAAACTCACACATCAGATGCGATGCCCCCATCTGAAAGAAGTGAAGGACATATGTGATTTTGTTTTTCTTTGTCGCTGTGTTTATGTGAACATGCTGTTCTAGATTTAATGCTTTCATTATTTCAGCCTTTCATCGGATCCTATTGAGTTTGTGCATGGAGATGCTCCTGCAGACCTACAATAAGCCCCGGCCTTTCTCCTCTGCTGATGCTTTTAGCAACGACTTTGTTTTGTCTAGATTCAGTCTTCCGCTTTTAGTTCAACACTGGAAATTCTTCGGCTAGACTGGCTTTTTTTTTTCCCTCACACACACACACGAATGTAGACATGCACACAAACACGTTCACCCACTTACCTCATCCTCCATTAGCTTCTGCGCCTTATTATGAATACAGCAGTGTGAATACTCCTTATTCATGCAGCACTGGACCTAAAATAGACCAAAGGACTTCAGAGTATCAAATTGAGGCCAAGTGTCCCCTAAAAATACCCTCCATATTGTTTACAAGTCAGAGATGGCAGTGACCTGCCAAAAGACTCCACTTTCATGCTCTGTGCAAAGCCAACTCCTATTTTATATGAGCGGCCTATTTTGTCTGGGGTGGAGGTTGTGTGGGTTTCCCAGTATACTCTGGTCTGCGGTGATGGGAACTTTGTGGTTGTGTGAATATAGTACCGATAAAGTTTGAGGAATGACCTTTAACCAGAAGGTCGTTCTGCAGAAAAGTTGCTAGACCAGAATTCTGCTCTGATGCTTTTTAAGATTTCTGGAAGAATTTAGGATTCTTTTGAAGAGAGAAAGCGAAGAGCTTCGGTTGTCTTTGATTTGTGCTTAATTCACTTGAGTCTGACACATACTATGTGCATCAGCTGGAATGTTTTTTGTTGTTTTTTTCTGAACAGAGATTCCTTTTTTCCCCAGGAGCAAAACTCTGAATTCCTCTATCCTTGCTCAACTGTTATTCCTTGTGTCTGTCTCAGAGTGGAATGTGCTTTGGGAAGTTTTCAACACCTCTGAGACCGAGCAGGAAGAAGGAGGCATTCTGACTTCTGCAGCAGAATGCCTCGCTTGCATCCGCTCGGCTAAAGCCTCACAAACAAAGACCGTTCTGTTTGTGTGGAGGAGTACAAGAATTTTGCAGAGTGTCGCTCTGGCTGACTCACATTATGTGATCACTCAGTTTTGATTAAGCTTCTGTCTTCCTGTATCATCTCTGAAATGGACTACAAATTCAGGCTCGATGTAAATAAGCACAGTTGTATTAAAAACTGAAGTCGAGTCGATCTGTAGCAGTGCTGCTTCTTTATGTCCCAAGTGACAGCAGACCTATGGACAGAAGCTTGCTTCTGCTGAGCTTACCCCCTCTGTGTGCTGTGCTACTGTAAGGCCATGATAGGGGTAGCGGAGTGGAAACACTTAGGCAGCGATTTTGGTTGGGAGCCGGGTAGAATCCGTGCCAATTTAACAAGGCCTCCGGCAGAAGGGAGAGCAAGGGAAAGGGGAAAGAGAGGGCGGGGTGGAGGTGGGGGGCAGGGGGTTGGGCGTTTAAATAGAAACAGCCTCTGAGACATGTATTTTTTCAACAGCTCATACCTCTCTCATCATTTTCTGTCACAAGACTAATGAAGGTGATGATTTCTCAGAATTAGGCAGAACTTATATTGTGCTGACTCAGAAATGCCTCCTATAACTTTTTTTCAAATTCCAAATTAGCCCTATTCAGTATAATATAAAACAGAAATAGTATTTATTTATTTATTTATTTATTTTTGAAGACNNTTTTTTTTTTTTATCGTGTGGAGGCATCACTGAACTGTAATGGCTACCATCTGCCCAATATTGTTTATGGTGCATGCTTGTCAAAGTCACTGTTTCTCAAGTAGTAAGTATGCGTTGGCATTCTCCTAGGGGTTAGCAGGGTGCACTGCACGGAGTGCATGAGGGTATGTCTGAAGAGAGTTTCAGCATATATTCATGAATAATTCTGATAAGAGAGGAGTAGAATCTTGTTGAAGCACAGAGAATACATTTTGCACAGACTGTAGCACATAACTTTCCAGTAAGTCCTCACACTGACCAACCTCAACTCTGACTTTAATGTGATATTGATATTTACTATTGGCATTTATCTTTTAGATTGATATTGTAGCCCCTTAACTGATGCAGCTCTAAATAAGTACTGAAGTAGAAATGACCGGCTTTACATTCATTGTGGCATCCAGGTAATAAGCCTATATAGCACTCTGACGACATTACTGTGCCAGAAGTGCTAGAAATAGGTCAAATAGAGAGGTAGGGTTTGGGATTAACAGCATTTTATTGAATCTGAATTCAGTATTGAGTCCGCTTATCGAATCAGAATCCATTAGATTCTCACTTAATTGATTTAGCTTTTAATTAAGTATGGAAAGTTACAAATAACCTAATAGTTAAGAACTGAACCTCAAAGATCGACATTCAAAGAACCAACACAGGCAGGGGACGTCATTCTCTCCACTCTTTTTCTGTCATCTCTCCTCTGTTGGGTATCAAATAAAGGCATAAAATGCCCCATAAAGTAATTTTATATACTGTGTATATATATATATATTTTTAAAAACTCCTTTTGTCAGATAGATCACACATAGTTATGTAATTACTACTAAAAAAAGAGGAGATAAAAGACTCAATAGGTTCTTTATTTCTTATCAAATCTGGCTGTTTTACGAACGATCAGAACGCAGCCCTATAGAGGTAAAATGCGTGTGTTAAGATCTGAGACAATCAAAAGCAGAGTATTGCCACTCAAATCTCTCCTCCTGTGTGGAAACATGTCGTGACTAATCCGCCAATACAGGAGGAGGTAGATGACAATGATACGGCCCAGTTTAAAGGAAACACAAAACAAAACCTCGTGCAAGCTGTACTTAGGATTTTGAGAGAAAAGCCAACATGAGTGAGGGATGAGGAAGGATGGAGAAGGCATGGATTTGACAACTGCAGTGCCAGTACTTATAATAATATAGCATCAGTGTGCTACTGGAGCCGTGAAAGATAATGGCTCCCCTTAAACAACCGCATTCCTGCTCTGCAGTGTTACAGCAACTTCAATTATAGAATGATTTCCACTATCATAAAATACATCATTATTTTCATTCTTTTCCCAATTTTACTCTTTAGTTCTTCCAGTTGGTCACAGAGGGCACTTGGCAGGCGTTGGGGGTGTACAAGCAAGAAACTTTGAAAGTAGCCACACATATACACACAGAACCACACATAAAAGGCCCTCTTAGTTATGAATCACAGCTGTAATTAAGACGGTTATATTCCTGGCTCAGTCTGAGGAATGTTACAGGAGCGTGTGGCCACTTTAAGAAGACACTCATCCTGTGAGGCCTTTTGATGGGGGGTTTACTCATTTCCTTCCTAAGATGACACATTTGCTCATGCTCTGAGTTTTTTTTACCCAAAAGTAATCAGCGGGTCTTCTTCCGTACCCATAATATAAAGAGAAGTCTTTACAAATTCTGCAGCTATTGTATAATAAAAGCTACACTTTCAGGAAATTATGTGACTCTGAGGTGGGTCTGTGTTTTTGATTCCTGTATTTGCGTCTCTTTGGAGAGAGGGTAGCCCACCCTAGCAAGGACTTGAACCACATCTTCCACCTCCACTCTGCCCGCCGTGAATGGAGCTTTCTTTACCCGACCCGCCAAGAGACAGAGCTGATTTACCACCAATGATCACAAATGAAAAGAGCAGCCCTGTTTAAAGTATGCGCCCTCCTCCACCTCTCTGAGCAGCCCTTTGTCCCGATGCCTGCGGGTGAATCTGACACAGGGCACGGTCGTTCCGCCGCAAAAAGGTCAACAAAACTCTTAACATCTCTCTGGATGTGTTTTTAAAAAAATACTTTCTAGTTGGTCAAATGTGAGACCTCACTGGAGGGACCACGAGATCTTCTGGCCGGCTGACAACACAAACACAGTCGTAAAGCAGTGATGATGGTTTATTTCTTCTGGGCCGTGGAATGCTCCCCGAAGAGAGACAAAGATGGCTCTGCTTACTGACTCCCCAGTAAATGACATTTTGCGGCGTCATTTAGACCGTTGCATGCGTATTTGTGCGAATGCAACAGATGAATTTGAAACTTAACTATGAAATAAAATTGTAAGTTTTACGAGAGATTAGATGCCAAGAACAATTTTCATCTCTGAAAGGGGAAGGAGCTCCAAGGCGCCCTGTGAGCTGACAATTAAAAAGTCTTATTTAATACTTTGAAGAGCTTTAAAATCAATTCCAACACGTTTTGGCCACGCTGCGGCCTTCACCAGAGAGACTCAATTGCGCAACACTAACCCAAAGAGCACATTCGACAAATGCCTCGTGCTACCAAAACATAATAAAAGCCCTTTCTGGCCTCTCTTCTTAGAGTTTTCAGTATTGATTGTCTCTGTGCCTCGATGCCTGGGTTACAAGAGCAAGGACGACATATTTAATTAGCTTACCTCCCCCCTTTCTTGAAATTGGCTTACACAGACAAGCTGATTTATGTCCATATTCATGTATGAGTTGTCGTCTGTGAGGCTGCATGTTGAGCCTCACTTTGGATGAGCTGAAGACCATAATCCTCGCTGAATACTGTAATTTACCACCGTGCAGTCTGACAGCCGGGCAAATTACAGGTCTACCGTGTCTGTATCTATAACACCTTGGGTGCTGCACTGCAGTAACATGATTCTGAACATGGCGGACGACCCGGCTGGCCTCTTTCCTTCTGAGGTGATGCCCTTTGGTATGTGGCATGCCCCTGCCAAATTTTTATAGACTTCAGATTTTTTTTTTCTAAGTCTGTAGTACAGAGCACGACTTGTCAGTTTTTGCTTTAATTGAAGGGTACTTTAATTAAGTCTTAATTTAACTTTAGTCGGAACAAATGCAGTGGAATTCCTGGCACGTTTTTGGCTGGTTTTTGCTGCAGGGTTAAAGGCCTCTGAAGTAAAGACGGGGATTTTTATACCTCACTGCCTCTTGACCCGCATGCCAAGGATGACTTTGCAAGTACCTGATTCCACTGCGAGCTGCCACGGCTTTCCTCGTGTTGAAACTGTTTTCTGGACATTTGCCTGTGAAATCTTTCTAAAATGGTTCCAGACCTTCCTGGCACTGCATGTTGATAGCAGATAATGGCTTGTTTGACTTGATGGCCAATAAAACACGACTGACATGCTAGACTGAGTCGTTTCTGGTGCAGGTGAATGGAAACACGTGCTGGTAGGGCTAAACGAGGTCACCGGGAGGTCAGCCAGTGTAATGATGAACAAAAACAAGGGCAGGAATTGAAGAAATCTGATCCCACGTGGGGCAAGGAACTCCCAGCACTACAAGAACTTACTGCCACCATGAAGACTAAAAACTTGTATCTTCAGAAAGAAATTTGTTATTTTAGGTTGACAAGCAGGCTTTTTTTTTTTAAATGGCAGTTGGTTTGGAATTGGTTTTATGGTACGTAGGATCATGGAACCTATTTAGCACATAAAAGATATATAACCTTTTAAACTTAAGGGCCTAAAATGAAAAGGACCATGTGGCATGAAAAGAGGGATTATTGGCGGTAGAAGCCCTACTTTTTCCCTGATTACAGAAATTGGTAAATGCACAGTTTGAATGAAGTTCATACTACTTATATACTGTTGGTCCTGTTTGATCTGTGTCGTCCTGACTCTGTTATTTCAGTTCTCTTCTGGAATTTCTTCACTTGGATGAAATTTCCAGTCATCTGTGCAGCTGCAAGAAGCTCCATGATATATAGTGACAACTCTCTTAGAGTGGATATCCATTATGGGATACAGTGAGTGAAGGCGCACACATGTGACCAGGTGTACAGCCTTATGACTCAGTCTCTTGTCACCATCTTAATGAGCTCCTGTCATTCAAAATCATATGTATAGCAACTTTTTTTTCTTTTTTCTAACTTAATCATTTCTGGTGTGTTCTGCATAGACACTCATATGATTGATGTATTATATTTTGTGCAGGTGGATTTGATGGCTGTATCAAAATGCACCTGCTGAGCCCGAGCTGTAAGGCCCCTTTCAGACTGGTCGAACGTATTACTTTCAACACGGCACGCCAACTGCGTAAATGAATATCCAGCAAAACTCTTTACATACAGCGTTTGAGAAAATAGGAATCAAAGAGTTCAAACTTATCGTCCTGTCATTCAATGCTTGTGTGCTGTCAGACACTGTAAAACAAGCAGCAGAATTCGCTGTCTGTAACGTGATTATGATTAAAGTGATGTGAAAATGTGCCAGTAGTTTCACTGTTAGAAGCGATGGTCATTAATTACGGCCTCAACGGTAAAATAAGTTTTAAATCCGTCAGTGATGCAGCCTGTGAGAGAACAGAAGACACTCCTCTTCTTCCTGGCCATCATAACTTTTTTTTACTCACCCGTCTCTCTCTCTCCATGTCTGAATGAAGCCGCGAGGAACATCAACGTAACCTATGTCTGAGTGACAAAATGCCATTACTTAAACAGATAGACGAAGCCTGTAATGTATTCTGTGTTTGAGAAGGGCTTTAGTGTGTTAAATGTATTCCTGTTATAGCCCCGCCCCTCGCTTTGTCAGCCCTGTTCAGTTGCACCACAACAGGTTTGACTAGAAACCCTTTCACATCCCGTTTGAAATTCAGCAAAAGGCGTGTTTGGGCAGGAGTGTTTTCATGTGCTTTGCCTCTAGCGTAACATGAATTAATTGTTAAAGTGTAATCATTTCGGTGTCTCGCCTGGTGGTCGTTTAGTATGGCAGGAAATATACAGTGCACATAAAATGTAGCTGCTAATCTGAAATGATTTTCTCTGCAACAGTTATCTTTGCACAGTTGAATTAATGCCCCATTAGAGTCAAAGCTTCTCAGTGCCTGGCTTTGTCTTTTCTCACTTGTGAATAAGCCACATTTATCCAAGAATAGAAAGTGTTATCTCCACTCGTCTGTTGGAGTAGAACTTAGAGAGTGTATATAATCAAATGAGGAACGTAACAGTATTTTTCAAAGATTAAATAGCAGCACTCTTTTCAAAGGACTGTTGTTTGCAGACCGTTGGAGCTGACTCTCATCCACATACTTGTGTTTAGGAGGTTGGCGCTCTCATGTTTTTTGGAGCCGGGAACGCTGCAGCTGTCGAACAGACGTTTGTCGAGCGCGGGTTTACTGGAGAGCCTGAGGAGAGGGCAGCGAGGCTTGGGTTTCTGTTTTCTTTATGGATCAGATGACCTAAGATGGTGTCTCGCAAAGAACGTGCCGAACGGGAGACGCTGCCACTCTGAAATCCCGGTTGATGAGCTCGGACCTCTTATTTCTCAACACACATGCACACACGGTGCCTCGTTTGTCATCTGAAAAATTAATCTAGAAGGCAAACAGTCCCTCTTTTGTACGCAGGACTCTGTCTCCTGTGGCTGGTATCCAGTTCTGTAACGAGCAGCAGCTGGCTCAGAGGCCTGTACTCGGGAGCTGCATCCCTCACCCTGATGAATGTGTCATTTGTTGCTTGTTTAGCAGTCGCTTTTGTTCAGACTCTGAACCATCCTCTCTCACACACACACACACACACACACATAAAAAGCCCGAACACACACAATACTCAGCTACAGTTTGTGTAGACCACTTATAATGGTGCAAAATCTAGGCCTTCATGACTGTTAGGTTTTGGATAGAAACAAAGTGGTTCTTGGAAAGCATTTGAACATTTGTAGCCAATGAAAGTTCTTGCATTCTTGTGTAGTACTTAATAGTAGTTCCTGTTACACCACAGTCATCAAATACAGGTTGGATGGCTTTCCCCCTGTGGTTGTTTTAGTGCTTTATCTGCAAGAGCAGGGCAGTAATAATGCCATGACTTCACAGTTGACATCCAAGCCTTATGAAGTGATGTCTGCTGATGACTACAGTGGAAATTGTAGGTCATCTTCCACCAACTGAAAGAAGAGGTCTCTTTTGGTGTGTTTGGTTCTTGCTAGTTCTATTCTTTTGTTTCATGCATATAAAAATAGATTTAAAAAAAAAAGTTTTTTTTAATCCAGGCAAGTGCTTTATTTCATGGTGGCTGCAATCAAATTTCGGTCTCCTCTTTCCTATTCCAGCTTTCCTAGTCACTGTATCTTCATAATTGGAGTGTCAGCGACCGTCGAATGTAGGAGAAACTGTTTATCATAAACTACAGCACAGAAGCATTTTTCTTTTGTTCCCCTGAGAACATATTCATGATAGAGTAGCATTTCCAGAATTGGGCTGTAATGTACACTCAATGTTTTTCTTGTCCCTCTGTGAATAGAACAAATCAACATCAAGACAAAATATTTAATGTCACACTTTGCTGAAGTCACTGGCTGAGTGAAAAAATAGTTTCTTTTTGGTCCCCTGAAGTCTTTTTTTTTTTTGTCCTTGTTTTTTTCCCCTTCAATGGCCTCTTCCCCCTCAGCTAGTGGGTTTCCTGTCCCAACTGGAGCAAACCCAGAATGTCCAAAGAAGGATCGGGTCCAGTAGGAGTAGGAGGACCAGTCAGTGACGTCAGAGCATCAGAGAGTCACACACAGGCAGTGGATCACACCAGGCATCAGATGTCTGTCTTTCACCATAAAGTGTACATGCAAATTTGATTCTATGTGCCTGTGTCGATTGAGGCACTTGTGATTGTGCATTAGCCTGAAAAGCAGTTCAGAAATTCCAATAAGAGGGAAAGGAAGCATGTGCACCAGCTAGTTTGGCCTTCAAGCTAAACAAAAGAACGTTAAGAACCTGACATGAAACAAAAGGCTAGAGAAAATAAGGAGAGGAGGAGTGAAAAATCCTCTGACGATTCCATGATAGGCTGAAATTTGATCTTAAGTGCTTGAAGTTTGAGCCAGAGGACTAGTGAGTACACTGAGAACAGGAATGCACATTAGGATCATTAGGTACCTTCAAGTGTTTCTGTACCTTTTGATATAGACTTGAAAGAATCCATTTCCAGACTCATGATTACATTGCAATTCTTCCCATTGTCCTGTCAAAATGAGTAATCAGACCAAATATTTTGAATATACACAAAATCTTTAATGGTTTTTAGTACTCAAAGGTAGAAGTGCTTGAGTGTTTTTACTTACCAATAGCTACTATGCATGCTTACCGTGTATCTGTCTCTTGTAATGTCAGCAACTCCTCCAGGACTGGAGTGGGAGCTGTCTCAGGGGGTCATGGAGCCAGAGAAAATAGAGTGAAGGGAGGGCGGAAAATGCACACAGTCACTGAAAACAATGACAGACTGAAAGTGGGTTAGGGTCAGTGAGTTTTTGTAATGATTGGGCAATTATACGGGATAATGCTGGAGAGTGATACTTTACAGCTTTATTAATTTAAATCGTTTGCACAGCTTCCCCCTTGACATACATTAAATTAAATCTATAGACATGGATATTCAGAATAAGGGAAATATGGAGTTTTGTTTTTACATTTATCTCAGGTTTTGTTCCCGTTTAGATTGTAGAGCTAAACCTGTCAGTCCATATATTCACTATTACAATAAAGTCACAAATCCCCAAAACTTACCTCGTACATGTCTGGGGTTAGAAAGTCATATAAAATAAAATACTTTATGAGGTAATTTGTGCCCAAAACAAAGTCCGACGAGTGTGATTTATTAGAATAAACAATAAGTGCTTCTCTGATTCTTATTTTCTGCCATGTATCAAAGGATGTAATTAAACATGAGGTGTGAATGCCTTAATTTCATCTGTTTTATCACAGTTTGAAATGTAACGAAGGCCTTAAGGACAAAGTATAGGAAGATTATTGTGAGGCACAGTTAGTGGAGGCGTGCTTATCTTAAACAAACGCAGAAGCAGATGATAAAGAAACCCCATCACTCCTTCTGTTTACCAGGATCTGTTGTCCAAACTGTCAGTACCATGCCTGGGAACTTTCGTTAAACTCATCAGGTTTGTTATCTGGCTTCCAGGTGTGGTTAGCGCTGGCCCTGTGTGGAGTAAGATTTCACAGCCTTTTCTACCCACACAATAGCAGTCAGATGAACAGAGCACTGCCTCAGGCTTGGTGACAGAGTCTGATTCATATTATGTACAGGGAAAAGTCGTGTTATATAATCAAAGCAATCACTGATAACTGTTAAAGATAAAAGTACTGGTGCTGAATTTTGTAGATTCTTTTCAACAAAACCTTTTTAAGAGTAGTTTCCTGTCAGTACATCAAATGTTCAGGCAATAATGAGATGCCTAAAATTAAAGCTTTAATTACCTTACTTTAAAAGGTCGATGTTAATGAGTCCATGTTCAGCCTGGCGTATAAGTGCACTTTTTAGGGAGAAGAATGCAACTGATTTTCCCATAGTAGGAGGTCTGTTACATTATGTCAATAACACTGAGAGAGCCTCTGGTGACATGTTTTTCCTGTCCCAGTAACCCCGAGAACCATGGGAACTGTAAATATAAGTATGCAAAAATGCTTGCTCCTTGCCCTCTGGCTGGTGGCTACACAGACTATGAACAGATTGTTTTAACATGGAGGAAAGTTCACTTAATGCCCATTAGCACAGCCATTATGGAGCCATTTTTCCACGTCTCGGAGAGGAATTCCCATTAAAGATCATTCGTTAAGACCCACTGTGATAATTTCTTTTCTTTTTTTTCATAAGGATTTCTAAAGGTCTGTGCTGGCAGCATGTAACACGATAATAAGTGAGGCCCTGGATAGATGTTTTACAGACCATTGATGTGCTACAGGCATGGAAATGATGGCTCCCTTGCTCTCCTCCATTTTGATTCTTGTACATCTTCACCCCCTACCACAGATTTGCTCCTGCTGATTGAGCGCTAATGACTTCTACATACAGTGAACGAGTTTAATGACCTATCAACCCAACTTTAGTGTTGAAAGAAATTATATTTTTTTCTCAGGTACCATCATATGTGTTATTTCTTTAAGGCTTTCTGCTGGTGACTTTCCCTTTTTAGTTTCTCTTTTGCTGAGTATTAATACATTTGGTTGTTGCAGTACATGGATAAGCAACAGCACGGGTATATTTTATTAAAATGTAGCCATTATTTTAGTCATGTCATGTCTGAAATTATTGCTGTTTTTATCCTCACATAGACACACTCACACAAATTATTACAGATGAAATTGCTTCTGCATCAGACACGGTTTAGTGCACTAATTGCCATGTTTTTGTTTTTCTTAGTTCTTTATGGGCTAAACTGATCACAAACTCCTGCTGATCATGTCTGCTTCCAGTAGCCAGAGGGGTTATGCTCTCAATTCCTCTGAAAGGTTTTTCTTTAACAACATGGCTTTACTGTTAATTATCCTATGCCTTAGGACATTAAAGGTTGGCTTAACCTAATTATCCAAAGGTACAAGATCAGTGGATAAATACTGAGCATGATCTCAAGGTCAGACTTAAGATAATGACTCAAGGGGTATACTACTCATCATCAACTATGATTTCTATAACCACTGCCATTCACATTCTTAATATACTGGCCAAGTTAGTTATGAAATGCCTTTTTTAATCCTCTAGATCTCTTCTACATATTATCCATTTGCCATCAGACTCCTCTAATGTCCATTTCTTTTCTTTCAGGATTCCGCAAAATCAGCCTCGATGATCTGCGCAAGGCCTACATCGTCAAGGATGTGCAACAGTACATCCTCCACAGGCTGGACCAGGAGGAGGCCCTGAGGCAGCACCTGACCAAGGAGACAGCAGAGATGCTCAACCAACTCCACATCAAAAGCAGTGGCTGCTTCCTCTACCTGGAGCGTGTGCTGGATGGTGTGGTGGAGAACTTTATCATGCTTCGCGAGATCCGTGACATCCCTGGCACTCTCAATGGCCTATACCTTTGGCTCTGCCAGAGACTATTTGTCAGAAAACAGTTTGCCAAAGTCCAGCCCATCCTTAATGTAATCCTGGCAACTTGCAGGCCACTCACGGTCAAGGAACTGTATCATGCAGTCTGGACCAAAAACATGACACTGACTATGGAAGAGTTTCAGAAAAAGATGGACATTCTCTCCAAGTTGTTGGTTGATGGCCTTGGGAGTACTAAAATCCTTTTTCACTACAGTTTTGCAGAGTGGCTACTGGATGTTAAGCATTGCACCCAGAAGTACTTGTGCAATGCAGCAGAAGGACATAGGATGTTGGCGATGAGTTATACTTGCCGGGCGAAGCAGCTCAAACCACTCGAAGTGCAGGAATTTGCACTGCACCTTGTCAATTCCAATCTGCAGATTGAGCCATTTAATCTGGCTCTTTGGATGGTTTGGAATGGAACTCCTGCTAAAGACTCTCTGACCACCTCCATACCAAGAGAACAGGAGGTCCTGCAACTTCTGGTCAAAGCTGGAGCGCATGTAAACAATGAGGATGACCATGCGTCATGTATTGTACAACAGGCCCTGGAAAGAGAGGACTCAATACGGACATTACTTGACAACGGGGCATCTGTGAACCAGTGTGACTCCAGTGGGAGAACTCTGTTGGCCAATGCCGCATACAGTGGAAACCTTGATGTGGTCAACTTGCTCATATCTAGAGGGGCAAACATGGAGCTAGAAGACAACCATGGACAAACGGCACTTACTCTTGCTGCCAGGCAGGGCCATACCAAAGTGGTCAACTGCCTAATTGGTTGTGAGGCCAACATAAACCACACAGATCATGATGGATGGACAGCCCTGCGCTCAGCAGCTTGGGGTGGACATTCAGAGGTTGTATCTGCTCTGCTTTATGCTGGTGCCAAAGTGGACTGTGCTGATGCTGATGGTAGAACTGCTTTGAGAGCTGCTGCGTGGGGAGGCCATGAAGACATAGTGTTGAACCTTCTTCAGCATGGGGCTGAAGTCAACAAGGCAGACAATGAAGGAAGAACAGCTCTCATTGCTGCAGCATACATGGGACACAGAGAGATCGTTGAGCACCTCTTGGACCACGGAGCCGAAGTTAATCATGAAGATGTGGATGGGAGGACTGCCCTCTCAGTCGCTGCTCTCTGTGTTCCTGCAAGTAAAGGCCACGCTTCTGTTGTGAGTCTTCTGATTGACAGGGGAGCAGAGGTTGACCACTGTGATAAAGACTGCATGACTCCTCTCCTTGTGGCTGGCTATGAAGGACATGTCGATGTAGTTGATCTGCTTTTGGAAGGCGGGGCTGATGTGGATCACACAGACAACAATGGTCGCACTCCTCTTCTTGCTGCTGCATCAATGGGCCATGCCTCTGTTGTCAACACATTACTTTTCTGGGGGGCTGCTGTTGACAGCATCGACAGTGAGGGAAGGACTGTGCTGAGCATTGCATCTGCTCAGGGCAATGTGGAGGTGGTGAGAACTCTGCTGGACAGAGGTCTGGATGAGAATCACAGGGATGATGCAGGCTGGACCCCGCTACACATGGCTTCATTTGAGGGCCACCGCCAAGTGTGTGATGCCCTTATTGAACAAGGTGCCCGTTGTACAGAGGTTGATAATGATGGTAGAATACCGCTGATATTAGCTGCACAAGAGGGACATTATGACTGTGTGCAAATTCTTCTGGAAAACAAGTCATGCATTGATGAGAGGGGATATGATGGGAGGAATGCTCTCAGGGTGGCTGCACTGGAAGGCCACAGGGACATTGTTGAACTGCTGCTGAGCCACGGTGCTGATATAGATCACAAAGACGCAGATGGACGCCCAACACTCTACATATTGGCACTTGAGAATCAGCTGGCCATGACAGAGTATTTCCTTGAAAATGGAGCAAACGTGGAAGCTTGTGACACTGAGGGCAGAACGGCCCTCCATGTGTCCTGCTGGCAAGGGCATGTTGAAATGGTGAGGCTGCTGATTAACTATCATGCTGATGTGAATGCCTGTGACAATGAGAAGCGATCTGCCCTCCAGTCTGCTGCATGGCAAGGACACACAAAAGTCGTGCAATTTTTGATAGAGAATGGCACACATGTGGATCATACATGCAACCAGGGAGCAACAGCACTAGGCATAGCTGCACAAGAGGGTCACATTGATGTTGTGCAAATACTTCTTGAAAATGGTGCTGACCCCAACCACGCTGATCAGTTTGGACGCACAGCAATGAGAGTGGCAGCAAAAGGTGGCCATTCAATGATCATAAAACTTCTGGAAAAGTATGGGGCCAATACACTAAATGGCTGCAATCCCTCCCCAGTACACACCATGGAAGAAAAAACACCATTGGCTGTGACTGGTAAAATGCAGTCCCTCACCATTAAATCTAGTAGCTCTGGCAGCACCGGGGCAGGAGATATGCAGTCGTCTGTACGTGGTCTACCCAACGGACCTGTCCATGCTTTCAGTTCACCATCAGAATCTCCTGATTCCACAGTAGATAGACAGAAATCCTCCCTTTCAAATAATTCCCTCAAGAGTTCAAAGAACTCCTCCTTGAGAACCACATCATCTACAGCCACAGCACAGACTGTGCCGATCGATAGTTTTCATGGGCTGACATTCACAGAACAAATCCAACAGCACTCACTGCCCCGCAGCCGGAGCAGACAGTCTATTGTGTCCCCTTCCTCTACGACTAAGTCCATTGGTCAGCAGCCATCATCTCCATCCAATGACTTTGACTGGTCTCAGTTAAAACCCGGTCACAAGTCAACAAAGGGAAGTAAGACCGGAAATGGGACATCAAATGGTAAAGGAGACAAGAAAAAAGTCAAGAACAGCGGATCCACCCAAGGTCAGGTTCTGGAATATGAAATGACACAGTTTGACAAGAGGATTGCTCTCAACAAATCAGTAGCGAACATTGCAGTGAAGGATCCCCATTGCAAGATCATGATTGGTGGTTCAATTCGGCAGGAAAGGGGGCAAGGCCAAGATCAATTCTTTATCCAGCAGCAGAGCTGTTCTGAGAAGAAGAGGAATGGCATCATGACCAACCCCAACTATCATCTACAGGGTAATCAGGTTTTCCTGAGTAGGGTATCAGTTCCTCGGACTGTGCAGAACAGAGGTCACCAGGATGTTCTAGAGAACTACCCCATAGGGGAAACCGAGCTAAGCCTTAAACAAGCCCTGAAACTGCAGATTGAAGGATCGGACCCTGGGTTTAACTACAAAAAGGAGACTCCATTATAGCTGGTAAGAGATACATTTGAAAATAATCCTCCAGTATGTGCTCTTGTTGAAATACATCAAGCATTTGTTTTGAAATTAAGGTCAGGGTGACAGCACGTAGGAAAGACTTTGGCTTGTCTGTTCATTTACAGTGGCTAATGTAGAGGCTTATAACTGACTTTTAGCTGATACTGGATTGCACTCATAACCAACAACCATCATTAGTTGGATTTAATCAAACTTGCATGAAGAATGCTTCAATCTGGATAAGCAGACTTTTTCCTCCCAAACAAAACATTAACCCAAATCATTCCTGTACCGTTTCAGATGTCTTGAATGCCATTCATCATGCAGGCATTGGAGGGAATGTGCCAAAGCAACTGTTTTCATCTGCATAAAAAAATTCTGATTTTTTTCATCAGTGGGAGACCTCAAAATAATACCTAGGGACGATTGTTGATTGCTGCCTAAGGCTTATGTGAACTGATACATCGATGTGCCTACATCTGTTACAGCCTTCTTCATGTTTTCATGCAAACTATCATTTTAATTTAATGTAATGCTATTTAATAAACAGTGTATGCACTTTTAAAAGAGTAAAATGACAGACATGCATTTGTTCTACTCACGTTGTATCCCATCCATGTTTTATCAAAGTAATTGTTTGAGAGAAACATACCAATGCTTTTTTATTATTTTATATTTTGTTTGTTCTGTCTACTTTTTCACACTGACAGCAATGTACCACTGAGTACATTGTCACAAACCACAGGACATAACAGTAACTGATGCCATGGTATGAATTTAAGCGCATTGATAGTCTGCCTTTCTAGAGACCCCAAATAATCTGTGTTAACCTTGATCAGTGTGCTAAACCTATGTTGTGTGTAATATGTTAATAGCTATGGCAATTTACTTCACGAGTATATACAAGCATATTTATTTTTGGAAAAAAGCCACTTTTGCTGCATTTTGTGTTGCATTACGCTCTACCATGGTGCTGTGTTCAGAAGTTGCCTGCAGTTATTTTGGACTCCCAATTTTGTTGGCTTTGTGCGTTTGTGTATTATTACAAATATCTAAGAAAGAGGGAGGTTCATTGAAAATGTAAAAAAAAGTTAATTTTGTCCCTATGGGATTTTTCAGTTGCTTGTGTGTTATTATTTTGTGTGTGCATAAAAATATTTAAATAACCCATTGTGTACCGTCAGCAAAGGTTTGGTGCTAAACGCAGCAATTTCAAGTGAAAGCAGTGATTTAAAGAAATGCATTTGTCCGCAGAGTTACATGTATAACCTACTGCAATGCAAGAAACAAAATCCAAGCTTTGTTTCCTTCTTGTCATGTGGTTAATTTCCAGTAATTCCTGCTGGATTTTTCAGGGGCATGACACAAAACGGCTCAAAAGGGTTCAGCCATTAAGACAACTCATAGCTGTGAATGATATTGTTTGAAATGCAGAGTTGTCAAGCCAAAGTTGAAACAACGTAACTCTGTCCCACCTTCTCCCTGTGAGAAGCTGAATATCAGTTCAACAGGACTTAACCCCGCAGGAGATGGAGGGGAGGAGGTGCTCGACTGTGACGCTGAGGGAACTGAAACATCTGTTTCTCATGAACTGTGTGGAGCTGCATTAGCGTTTACAGACTGTGTCATATTTTTGCAGGCTTTTCATATTGTCAACAGTGAGCTATTTTTTGCCAAGAACTGGGATTGGGGGGAGTAGAAACCTATCGCATGCACAAACACTTATAAGCCCTAGTGAAAGCTCTCAGCTCTTCAGTACTACAGTAGCTCAAACGTATGCCATGAAGGGTCAATAGAAGGATTCAAGGCAGGATCGGGTCTAGAAACAGTGTTGGAAAACATACTGTATAGTCTTATTAAGCAGTTATCTTGTTTGTCTTGACTGTGTTTTGTCTGTCATCTTTGATTTGACTGTCAGTGATTGGATTGTAAATAGCTTACCATGTACATTCAACTTTCATTTAAAAAGAATTCCTGTATTATATGAAGTGGAATTTTCTGATGTATATTAAAGTGCTTAATAAACATATTTGCTTTACTGCTGAAAAATAAATCTTTTTGCAAATTTCTTCACACAAATAGGGCAGCAAAATGCACACAGCTGAGGAATGCAATAAATTCATGTTACGGCAGTCTAAGGCCATCTCATTTTGGAGACAGGAGGACATTTAAACTAATATGTCTGGTATCTGAAGTTATACTGAAGGTGATTTTTTTCAGTTCTCTGTCTTCCTAGTCGAAGTGCCAAATATTCCTACATTCAAGGCCAACTGATTGATATGTCTGGAACAGAAAAGCTTGTGCTTGCACTGACGCTCCATTGACTTTGTGCATTTTTTGAAGATAGATGATAAAATAGACGGCAAAAGGAAAGATAGGTGATTGAGAGGGGAATGGCTAGTACCAGATCTGCTGTGTTTTTTTTCTCACAGATATCCATTCCTATCTCAGTTACCTCTTGTTTTCTTTGAATCCAGAGCCCTTTTTTATCCACTGAAGTGTATTTCCCCCTGTATTGCGGCTGCAAAACCACAGGCTATTCTGCTAATACCTACCTCACTGTTGGTCATTCGAGGGCCAAACCAGGACACTGCAGACATCACAACACATGGATCACGCTGAAGTGGAACAGACAAGTGTGCCAAGTGCTTTCACCGCCCCCTTCCCTCCAGTTCACTCAGTTCATCCCAAACAGGAGCTACAAGAGAGATCAAATACAAAGACATTTGTTTAGTTTTAACACATTTTATGAAATCTTACAAAATTATATACTTTACATATTAGCTAATGTAACTGGATTTGTTAGTTGTCATTTTGAATCAGATCTTCTATGTCATTTAAATTCAAAATAGATGCATAGCATTTTAAAAAGTAACTTTGAAATGCATTTAACTGAATGAGCAGCATTTTAGATTCTGGCCAAAAGAATGAGGATTGGACAAAGTTGTTACACTGACTAATGAGGCTTCCCATCACCCAACATTTCATGAAAAAATGTGCCAGAGCAGCCAAAGTGGCATTAAGATTTTTGGACTTTCAGCAGTCTTTTCTGTATGTTTTGAGAGGGTGGGTGTTAATGAGTAAACCATCTGGTACTGATGTCATGTAGTATGTACTGTCCAAGCTTGGAGGATCTCCCCGTGAACCATCTGCCAATGGCCACATCTGGTTTTTCTCCACCCATGCCCTTGTTTTGGATACAGTGCTAACAAGCTCCCACGCAATATACACAACATGGCGACAGTTGTGGCCGACTTTAAACCCACTGGCCTTCATCTATGTGCCATCAAGAGCCATATGCGTGCAGGTTTTCATTCCAGAAAAACACTTAAGCAAAAGATTTTTCTGATTAGCACTTTTTAGCTCTCGCTAGCAGCAACAACTACTGAGTGAAATCAGCTGCTTTATTGTTTCCTTGTACTGAAAACCTTCATACATATGGCTCTGAACAGGCTAAATCAAAAAATGCTGTTGATTCCTGCGTCCTTGTGTGGAACATTTTCCCAGCTTGCCTTAGGAAGAAGGAACTTCACAAGAATGCAGACATTGAAAAGATATCTTAGCAGTTGGGCTGCGTGCCTGGCGTCTCGCTTCCAACTCTCTCCGTGATCACATATGTTGTGTTTCAGTAGAGCTCATCATCACAGAGTACAGATGTTGTCACAAGACAGTGATACATTAGCCTTTCTGACAAGCCTGTGCAAACTACAACCACAGTGTGAGACCTGGAGAATGCAAAACTTGCCAAAAAAAAAGATGCATTTTCAAATGCATCCTCAGTCATGTACGGTATGAATGAGCACCAAGCACATCCGCACAGTGGAAACACCACCACAGACTCAATTTCATGTGGTTTAGTAATCAATTAACGTAGACGAACACATCTGGCAGGTTGTTTGACACGTTTTTATGACATAACTATGACAACTGTGGATGCTAGAATATATATACATTTGCAAAACTGACTAATTCTACAACTCATACACCATACAGTAAGTGCATGAGTGAGACTGTACATCTCGCCAGACCATTTTTATCCTGCAAATGTTAATTGCTGTTCTGGGAAACTGGCATCCATACAAGCATAAATAGTCAACTTCTGCAGATCAATGCCAGAAGTGATTTGGTGAGGAGGCAGCCAAGTGGCAGACTCATGGAGAAATTTTACAAAGGGGTATTTAAATCTGTCCATCCATTTTTATAATGACACAAGTGCAGCCATGCAGAGCTCTTCATCATACCGGGTTTCAAATTAGATTGACTGGAGTTGCCAGTGTAGGAGCGTTGTTCAAACTGTGAGCTGAAAAAGATGATTTTTTTTCCAAACTCACAGCAATTACTTGACAATTCAGAAGAGGAAACGACTGCAATTTAAGTATTCTGAATGGAAATTCATGTTGTAGTTGGAGGTGCACTAACCTTGAGAGAAGCTTAAATACATTCACAGTTACATTTACTAAATGCTATGTTGTTTTCACATGATTTAGAGGTTGGGGTCAATCGCAGTTTTGTTGCTGTTTCCCCTCCTTTAGTAATGACATGCTGTTTCTAATCTTAAATGATCCAACAGAGACTTTTGCTGACCACACCTGTTCTCAGCAAAGCACTGCTTTACATGTACACAATTTGTTCCTAGCAGCTGCTCTTAGTGAGCTAATGTAGCTTTTGAAGAAAGGAGTGGCAAATTGATTTTCTCAGAAATAAAATGTCTTATCTCCCTGTTACTAACCTCTTTAAATGTTGAAGGAACCAACAGCTCCCTGGCATAGCTTCTGTGACCTGTAGTCAGTTACACTTCTGCAACAGTGAGAGTAATCTAACTGAAGAGATTGACTGCAACGATTAATGAAGGTAGTTTCTGTTTTAACAGGCAAAGTGCTGGAATAATAATATTGGCTGCTTTTTTATGGCTAAAATGTCCTGTGATGGTAATATGTAAGCTAACAGAGGCTTCTGTAGTCCGAGTTACCCAAATCAAGTGGGTATCTTCGTTCCGTCAGTTGCATGTTGGTTGATTGCCCACATTTTGTCCCGGCGTCAAACCTTCATGTGACTACCATGATGTATCCACCGCGGCTCAGTAAGGAAACACAGTGCGGGGAAACACAAAGTAGGAATTTTCTGCAAAAAAACCATCAATTTGAAATGCCAACTTTATTTGGCTAAATCAGACTGCTATATAAGCATCATATTCGCCAGTTGAACTTTAGAAAGTATTTTTGCTCGACTGTGGATTTTCTCCCCCATTTCTTACCGTGTAGTTACTCAACAACGGTGGTGTATGAAAAGTAGAAATGATCACGGTGACCAATAACACTATCAACATAGGTATGACACATGAGTATTGCATTAAGATAGACTTGAAACCTCCAAACATATCCTGTACTGACAAGTTGCTGGTAGCCTTGAATCTCCTCCTGCCTCAATTTTCACCTGTGAGAGCCTGTGTAAGCCTGTTTTCCACCACTCCCTCCTATAAAGAATCGATGATGATCTCGTCATCAGCCATAATTCATAGAGCTACAGTTACATTTGTAACCTTTGCTCTAGTTCCAACAACCTCCAAAGTGAGTTTGAAAGCCAGAAATCTCTGAACCCCCTGAAGTAGTCATTTAGTCATTGGTATTGATCAAAACCCCCATCATGCCCCTGCAGATACATTATGATCACTTTGTGCTATGGGGCAGTATAAATCTTAGTTACAGCTCCTATAAACTTTTGGACTCCCACAATGCCAACAAGCAGTAATCACAAAGTTGGTTTCAGATGCTGTTGTGACAGCCAGCCTGCTGAATTTTATACTCTTTACTGGCAACGGTTCAAACACAGAGCGTTTGAGTTGAACAAGGCCATTCTAGTCAGGATTTTTGTGTCAGTGTGGTACAGCGGGTGGGGACGGGGGTATTCATGAGCCCTTCAGGAACCTCGCATTTAAAAGACGGCATAACAGACCTGCTTGTGCTCATCTGCTTTCATAAACAGCTCTTAGATCTATCAAAAGGACTGAATGCACGTTTATGAATACAAATTTGACAAAAGAAAGACTTTTCTTTATTCAAACTGTACCCTCCTATCTGTTGCACTGCAGCAGAAGTTGAATTCAAAATTTGGAAAAAAGCCTGTGCTTTAACACAGGCTGCTATGAAAGCAGTCTCCGCTCGACAACAATGAAGTAACTCATGGCCAACAAAGCTGGAGAATGAGAGATTATGCATACTGTATTCCTCTTTGTTGCCTGTTTACATAATCCCTACAGTCTCTCATCAAGGAGCGTGGATGAAAAGCTTTCATCGACTCTCAGTGGAAAACCCGTTTTCCTCTTTGAAGCTCAACATAGTGGCCCAACATGCACACAGGTGTTCCACTTTCACTAAGCAGGATAGGTAAAACACCTGACAGTAAAATCTAAAGTCAAAATGCCCGTCTCTGGGGAGACAAAACACTGAAACACCCGTCTTTTGAGCATGGGGAAGTTGGCCATTGTGCACCGTCATACTACGCATCATTAATCATTACGGCTGAAGCCAAGGACAATAAATGGATGAGAGCTCTACACAATGAAGGGGCTGTAGCTCCACAGGCCGAGATATTCTGGTGTGAGACAAAAGCAGCTGCCTGTAAACCAGAGAGCTCAGTATTTCATAGCCCCATGCTTTCTTTCCATCACAGTTACTTTCAGATGCAAACCTTGTATCTCCAAAATGTCAGCTTTTGAGGAACTTTGAAAAACAGCTTTGTTTACAGCTTGAACACAATCCAGTTTTGAAGCCACTCAGTGTTTTTGTATAGACTTTATAAGCCCAAGAGAGGAGAAAAATTTCCCAACCTATGGAGCATATAATCCTCTAATTCACCCCTATTGGAGTTACAAGGTTTGCACCCAACAGTGATGATATGTGGGAGAGTCTGGAAGAAGCAGCTGGGAATTGAAAGCTTTAAATATATACAGGGGTAACTCACAGAGAGCAAGCTGTGTCCTGTTTACTATGTTGTACAAAATAACATTGCAGACTAAATATATAATTTACATATAACACAATATAAAAAGTTAAAAGATGAAGATCACAAATGAACAGTCACATTCAGCTTGTGGCGATGTTTCAGTGACAGAGGAAAATGGTGAGTAACCAAGTGTGCCAAGTCCAATAGTATTCTGATTGTTATTCTATTGCTGAAGTACAAAAGCTGATTTTCTAAGGTTTGTCTTAATCCAGGATCTTCCAAAAAAAGACTGTGCAGAACGCAGATGAGTCATAGTCTTTCTTTGAAGGCATTACACTGTAAATGCAAGTAACACTTTAAAGGGAAGCAGTGTTACTTGCATCTATGGGAAAGAGATGTCCATTTTGTTTACAATGATGAGTACCACAGCGGTCACCAGTAAAGTGAAAGAAATTAATGTGACAGTGAAACTGAGCATCTTTAGCTTCCATTATGCGACGTATATCCGAGTGAAACAGAATATGTGGGCGAGGTAACATTTCGAGAGGGATTTGGTCAAATTGGTTGATTGGATGACTCAAAAGTGGGCGTAGCTCGAAGGACACGACTCTGAAGAATCACAGCAACACAGAGGTGGGGACAACTGTTCGCCTCCACCCACACCTCCTTCCTTAGATCAGGTAGTAAGGGCTGATGGAGAAACGAAAAAATTAGACCTCAACCACGTTCTCTCAGTAATGTAAAACAACGTTTTTGTCAACCTCACACCATAACACATATTACCACACTCGCCACTGTGAGCCACAAGCTAACATTGTTCAGGAGAAGAAAAGAGAGATTTTGATATATCAACTTGAAAATTTTATTTTTCTTTATTTCTCAGGGTCAATAAGGCATGAGGCTTATAATGTGAATATAAGTATATAAGTATAAGTATATATAAGTATATATAAATACTTATTGTATAATCCCAAAGTTTCTTTGTCATTTCATTAATCTGACACTTAAAGTTATAATCCCAAAGATTTTCATTTTGTTGTCTTTCGCGGCACCTTTGGTGATAATCGGTAGTTGCAGGTGTGTTTTTGGACCTCACTTCAGTTTCAGGTTCATCAAGTTTCATCTTCTGTAGCCATCAACCTTTTCTTTGTTTGTTTGGCCATAGTAACCATTTATTCACAACGCTAGCAGAGACCGGAAAAAACAGCACGCCGCTTCACACACAGGTGAGTTGAAGAGCGAGTCTGTTGCATTAAAAGCCTTGTTAAAAGCCGAACTGTGAAGTAATACTGCAGTAATACTGCAAATGCGAGGGCTTTCATCAGTGCGCCATAGGCTCAATCACCATTGTGTTGCATCATTCAGCGATAGATAGTGACTTAACAGACATGTATTTAAATGAAAATCTTAGAGATTATATCTTTAAAGCAAAAGGGTTATAGTGTGAGTATAAACTCCAACATCAGAGTCAAGAATTGGGAGAAGTGTAACAATTTATTTCTACCTTTTTAGTGAAATACGTGTCTTTGCCATTTATTAACTGACACTTACAAAATATATTTGTAGGCAGACACTTTTCAAATTTAAAACCAAAGTATAACTATAGAGGCATGTGAAGTATACAATCAGTTTTAGATCGATCCTCGTAAGCGTTCCACTCCATGTTGCAGTATTTAGTTGTGCTTGCGTTTGTATAGAAATGTAGTGTCATCTGCATAGAACTTTAATCCACGGTTATTAACATTCGGTAATAATTGCTAATAAGAATTCTGAGGGCCTCCTCTGTTGATGTGCACAACTTCATCCACAATATACTGAAATCTGTTTTACAGGTAATTTCTGAAATACCTACAGGTAGAGTTTCAAAGCCAGTTTCTGTAAAGCATTTCAACAACATATTGTGTCCTACGGTATCAAACACCTTGTCAGATCAATAAACACAGCACCACAATGTCATAATAATATATAATAATAATATAATCTTCATCTAAAGTGGAAGGATTATTGATACCATGTGAACCCCCCCGCCCCCTCTCCCCAGCCCCGTCCTTCCTAGTTTTACTGTAGCCGAGCACAAACAGAACAATGAGAAGCAGATTCGCTTGGAACACAGCGTTTGCTCATCAAGCTGAGAAAAGTGAGCACCACCTGGGTGTTTTATTGGTACTGAGCTGCTAAATCGGCTTATTATGCAGAGCTATTATCGCCAGGAGTTGAGGAAATTTCACAGTGTTGGCAAAGGTTTGTTCTCTCTCGCTCACTCCCTCTCGCTACCTGGCTCTGTCTCTCTTCTTGGCTCTGTTTCCTTTATTTTTCTTCTTTCATGTCTTTTTTACTTGCCTTCAGTCTCTTTGTGTTTCTTCCTGTCACTCTCTTTCTCCCCTGTTCACTGTCTTTGTTTTTCACTCTCAATCTTGTTTTTTTCTCTCTCACCCACTTTCTCTCTATTTTGATTTATCTCTCTTTCCTGGTCTCTGTCATTTTCATTTTCCATACCCTGATCCTCTGTGATTCTTCATTTTTTGGCTGTTTGTCATTTCCCGTCTTGCTTTTCCTGTCCGTCTGTTTTCTTTTGCTTTGTTGTCCTCCTTTTGACCCCTTTCTTCCATAATTTACTCATTTTCCTGTCTTTCTCTTTGTCTCTTTGCCGTTTTCCTGTTGCTCTGCCTCTTCATGGCTCATTCTCTCTCTTCATATCGCTCACTCGTGTGCTGTTTATTCTGTTATTGCGGGATTTTTCTCTCCGTCTTTTCATTTTTCTCTCTCTGTCTCTTTGAGACTTTTCTTCTTACTCTTATTTGTCATGTCCGCCTCCTCTGTCGCTCTTTTCTCTTTGTCTGTTTTCTGCCCTCCCCTGCCTTTTGCTCTCGCTCCCTCTGTTTCTTCCCTCCGTCAGCAGTGAGCAGCCCTCACCACGGCTGCTGCAGAGTTCATCTCAGGACAAAACCCTGCTCTGCTGCTGTTTCTGCTGCACACACACCGTTTGTCGACCGAATCAAAGTCTTGGGTGTAACGGGGCCCAGGGACAGATGGAGAACAGTGAAGACGAAAGACGCTCTCCGAGTTTCACTGACGCACAGAGCAGGGGGAGAAATATTAAAATGACAAGGCAGGCTAAGACTAAGATGCCACATGATATCACAAATGGATGCTGTTCAACTGTGTTTTGCACATGAACATGTGAAAAAAACTGGCACAGACTCTGCCCTCTTGGCTTCAATTTTGCGATCTGTTTGCTCCGTCTTGCTTCTGCCAGTATTTAAATTTGTTTTGTCAAGAGTGCTTAACAGATTTGACCTGATTTGACTTTTGCAGCAGATGTTAATCAGCAGTCTCAAGACCTTGCTGGATATCAGCTTTCACAACGTATACAGCACAACAGAGTTGGAAATTGAGGGATCAGATTCTAGGTGGCAGCTTTGGGACAAATATATCAAATTTGTTTATCTAACACTACAATGATGCAACGAGATAAAAGGAAATCACATTGTGAGGGAAAATCACCAGCGCTGGGTTGCCAGAATGACTGTTGTTCCTTGGCTCCAAATGTTGAAACTGAACTCAGCCAGTGAGATTAGCCACGCTAGCAGCATTTCTTCTGGGGGATGGTAATGCTGGCCAGTCCATCGTCTTTCCAACACTTTAGTGTAAAATGTCTCGACAACTATTGAATATATTTACATGAAATATGGTACAGATACCCAGGATCCCCGCAGGATGATTCCTGCTGACTTTGGTGTTCCCTTTTCATGCAGCACCACCAACAGGTCAAAACTAATGCTTCATGACAGGACACATCAACAACTAATTCCCTTTAGCTTCAGCTGAATTTTGCTAATGTTGGCAGGCTAGTAACGTACTGTACTAAATGTTAGCATGTTAACATAGTAGTAGCACAACGTAGTAATATTAAAGCTGAAATCAATATTTTATATTAACAATGGACTGACTTTGTGTCGCTTGTAGTAACAACCCCACAGAGAATTATCACCAGACTCTGCCGTTCCCTTCAGCTCTATGAAGCATTTTAGTGTCTTTCAACTCAGTGTTTTGATTTGATGGCTCACAGTTGTTTTGGTTCACTCTCACCGGTCTCACCAACCTCCTGTCTAGATGCAGCAGGCAGCTGTTTTCAGCAAACAAGCTCTGCTAAATCAACTGCACGCTGCAGCACTAAAAAGCAGACAAATACTAGCTGGTGAACATAGTAGAGCATTTACATATGGATGGGTGACAAATTAAAGAAAAAAACCTAATAACTCCATAACCCCATAAAGTGTCTTAGTATGGAGTCAGGCCACCAAAAGCCTCCAGCTTCAGTTCTCCTTGCCAGGTCTATTGGAGGGATGAAAAACCATTCCTCCAAAAGATATTCCCTCATTTATGTGTACAACCTTTTTTCAATCAGGTAGTCTCATTGAGATCAAGATCTCTTTTGTAAGAGAGACCTGAGTACAGCAGATAGAAAGAAAAACATTATTAATTTAAATAGATCTGAAGATAAAAGTTTATATTATTGTATTATTTGATGTTATTGTGACGGTGGTGGAACGCATTGTCTTACATATTGGTCCAAAATTCCATTGCTCTTCAACTGGGTTGACCTCTGGTGACAGCAGCATTTTATTCACATCATTTTCACACTCATCAAACCATTCAGTGAGCCCTGGTGTACGAAAGCATCTGCATTTGATATGTTTCTGCACTCTTTTGTTCAGGTTTTCCTTTAATTTGTCTCCCGTCTGTAGCTGCTAATGAGGCCGGTATTGCCTTCAGGAGTTGGTGGAGATCAAAACAGAGCTAAAAGGAGGGTGAATATTGGACTTGAATTTGTCAGGTGGCCAGACACACAAATCCAGATGAATGCTAATGTAATAATGCTAACATTAGCATTCAGTCCACAACTCAGCTGAGCGTAAGAAGTATACAGCGGTGGATGACAAAGTACAGCTTAGAGTGACAAAAAGAGGATTCTGATGGAGATTTATGGTCCCCAGATGATGAATCCTACTGACTTCGGTCATCCACCGACTTTACCTCGAGTGCCATTACATGTAGTACACATATCCATGTCTCCCTCAGGATGAATTGTAGCAATTTTGATGATCCCTTAACATTTCAACTAGCACCATTATCAGGTAAAATTTTCAATTCATCCAATACCTGCAAAACTAATAAAATTCCCATCAGCCTCAGCTACGCTTTGTGTTTAGTGCTAATTAGCAAACATTAGCATGCAAACACACAAAACTAAGATAGTGAACATGGTACACAATATACCTGCTAAACATCAGCATGTTAGCATTGCCACTGACAGCATGTTAGCATGCTGATGTTAGCATTTAGCTCGAAGCTGTGTGCCTGAGTACAGCCTCACAGAGCCGCTAGCGTGGGCTGTAGTTGTCTTCTGAAGATATGTGGTTAAGATCTAAGAATAGCAAAGTTTGTGCAAACTTGGTGGCATAGTTGTAGACTTTTAGTCTTGGGTTTACCTCAGAGACACATTTGCATAACTGAAACTCCAAGTTGCTACACAGTTGCTACAGTATTAGTAATGGTTCCCGGCTGGGCTGTCTGTTCTTGCTGCAGACATTCACTTACCACCATTGAAATCTCTGGCCAAGCTTTTGTGTGTGACACCAAACCCTGAAAGTAGCTGCTATTCAGCACAACCAGTGCATGACTTTTCAAATCTGGACTCCCCTAAATGTGAATTAGGCCTGACCTGGCAACCCTGCACTTCCCCTCACATCTCTCTGCCATCCTCTCTCCCTCTCCTCATTAGCACTAACCCTATTCCAGGTCAATACCTATGGCCCCTACACACACACACACACACTCTCTTACACACTCTCTTTCTCTCCCTCAAAGTCACACACACTCACTCTGTCTTTCTGTGAGTCTCTCTTTGTCTTGCTGGCTTTATTCCTGTCTCTCCCATGCACACACACACACACACAGAATGACACACATATTGCTGATCAGGGCAGCCGAGCAGGCAGGAGTCTGACCTCATTAGGAACCATGGCAGCTAGCCAGGGGAGGGTCTGTCGATGAATGACCAAGAAGAACTGGTGAGGGAGCCGGATGGACTGATCTGCAGGGCGCCAGGAGGAGATCTAAGAGTTCCTCCCCTGTTGGATGCTTTCATATGCAGGATAGATTTTATAAATAGTACTCCCCTAAATATGTGGGGGTGAACTATGTGAATTAATTTATAAAAAGTTTTATCTGGTTCATGAAACAAGATAGGCATTCATTTCTTTTTTGCCATTCTAGCGGCGTGGCTCTAGGGATGGCAATGTCGGTCAGTCCCGAGTAAAACATCTCAACAGCTATTGGATGGATTGACATGAAATTTGGTTCAGACATTCACATCCCTTCCTGGTGATCCACTGACTTTTCATCTAGCGCCATCATCTGGTCAATAATTTTTTTTTTCATCACTTTTGGTTTATGATCATATACCTGCAAAACTAATGACATTCCCATCAGCCTCAAACGTACTTTGTGTTTAACCCTAATCAGCAAATCTTAACATGCTAACACGCTAAACTAGAAGGTGGCGAACATGATAAACATTATACCTGCTAAACATCAGTATGTTAGCATTGTCATTGTGAGCATGTTAGCGTGCTGATTTTGGCATTTAGCTCAAAGCACCGCCGTGCCTGAGTAGCCTCACAGAGCCGTTAGCAGGGCAGTAGACTCAGCTGTCACACAGATTTCGATATATAGATAGAATATGAAGAACATCAAGAGAAAGATCGATACGTGAAACTATAAAAGTTTGCTGCAGCATGAAAAATACAGATAAAGCAATAAAAGCTATAAAGAGCAATAAAAAGCTAATGCAAAATGTAACTCTGAAATGATTCAAGTATTGACATAATGATATTAACATTTTAGTGTTAAGTGCTTGATTATCATACTGTATAAATAGATGGGCAAGCCTCTGTTCTGCTTTAGCCCTGAAACCTTTTTAAAATATGCTCCATTTTCAAAGCAGCAAACACCACAAACCAAAGCCTTTTTTTCTCCCTCTCTGTCAGACAATAGCTTCCATCCATCACGCCACTCTTTCCATGGCTTCAACAGGCATGCGTTTGCATTAGCGGCCTGTGAAAAATCTCTTGTATCCTCCTTTCTTCCCCACATTTGCGTTTACAGTTTGCAAGCTACCGGATGGAAAGTGAGTGAGTATAGTCAATCATACACAGGCAAATTCCGACTTTGTCTTCTGGATTTATGACTAAAAAGTTAACCTCAGCTGCACGGCTGCTCTATATTCAACAGATATTTTACAGGTAGTCCTCTAAATAAATGGACCAGTTATGGAGTCTGGAGGGCCGACATGCTGCCAAACCTCGCAAATGATAGATTGCTTCTACGCTACAAGGATGTATAGGCTTTCCACTGCTGTCAGGATATGTCCAGCTGAATACATTACCAAACCTTATGCTGGAATCACTCAAATCCTTACCAAGGTCCACACACAGATTAACATATAAATGAAACTACAGGCAAGATCCTGCCCTTCATTTCCTATCTGTTTATGCCAATGATGTGCGGTCAGAGAGGTTTGGAGGAGGAGACAGCGAGGTGTCTCGTGGAATGGATGTTAAGCTTCTGTATCACTGATAGTGGAGAACATTGTCCTAAAATTGAAGGATGCTCCAAATGGATAGCCCAAAAATGTTTCTGCTTGCAAGAGTGGCCACTCATATAGTATTTTAAACTGCAATGCAAATGAGTGACAGAAATAAATTTGTTTCTTAATTGTTATTTCTTGTTTTCCCAAGTCAAGAAAGAAGAGTATATTTAGTTGGTTTTACTTAGTTACTGAAAAATACCTCTGAGCTATTGGGAGAAAACCAAACCTTATTATTAATACACTGCATAGCTTTATCAAATAGGTTGTGGATTCATTCCTCAATAAACTTTACAAACTGAAGTTGTTGGCGGTGTTCATTTTATTAAACTGAGTTTTGGCAATCAAAATATTATGCAACTAAGGGAGATGAATGCACACTGTCTCCAAAAAGTCTCCCATGTACAGAGTAATTTAATCAGTTGTTAAATATTAAAATTTATATTGCTTCTTTATGGAAAAAAAAGTTCCAAATGGATTTTCTTTGGGCAAAGATAAATGGCTTCATCTTATCAGTACATATTACTGCAACAGAGTATTAATGTAACATTTATTTTATTTTATGGCTTCATAATCAGTGAAATAAATAGATGAGAAGGACACACTTTACAGTGCAAATCAACTCTAATTGGTTTGTCTCAACAGCATCTTCTAAACTCACAAACTTTTACTCCTCAACCAAAGATGACTCCTTAACTGGTGCTCTGCAAAGCCTTGCTCTAAACCCTATATTTGTTGTCGCCTTCAAACACGCAGTGCAGTAAACTGCCAGCATAACCAACAAAATCGCTGTATAATTGCAAGTTACACTGAAAGAACCGTTGCTATTTTCACCAGTACACTTGTGTAAGTAAACAATGTTTACTAGAACAACAATGTCATGTTATGTGTTAAGTAAATTAGGGGGTATTTGACTGATTGTAATCTAATTCAAAATGAGGAACACCTTATTTTCCAACTCTTATAAATATACATGTCTGTCTTGGTTGCTCTGCTGCAGACACAGACCAGCATGTGACATAGAAACACAATAAATACTCGACAATGGTGAAGGACGGTGCGAGCTAAAAAGAAAAACAGACAGTGGAACACACAACAAACAACAGACTTCGTGAAACTAGAAAACTGTGCTCACTTATGCTGAAAATTGCAGGTGCAAACATTGTAAACGGGTTAAAATATCTTAAAATGTTAAATGTTTGCACGAGAGATGCTGTACGGGAGTTGTAGTTTAAGCTTTTAAAGCAGTTGGAAGTGTCAGCTCGCACTGAAGCCCTGAAAGGGTTTGAAGTATCTGTTTGAAGTGTAAGAGCCAAAATCTGTTGAAATGCACTTAAGGCAGTGTCAGCTGACGTTAAAGGACTGAAATGGTTTGAAGTACCTCTAAATGTGTAAGATCACAAAGCAGTTGAAATCATTTGAAGTGTAATCGCTGAAAGCATTTGAAATGTTACTTTCAAGTTCGAGCCTTGTAGACGGTTGGACGGTCAGTTTGTATGTAAGTGCAGAAAGTAGTTCAACTGACAGTTAACTGTCAGCTGAAATGTCAGTTGATGTCTAAGCTGTGAAAATTGTTGAAATGTAAGTTCATAAGTAAGCACTGAAGCAGCTTTTTGTTTTTACTGGTGAAATGACCTGTGTTCATGTTTGCTGTCAAGCAACCTCTTGCAGGGCTGCAAATAATGACGGTACTCCGGAAGTCCCAAAGGCAGACGCAGTGTGATATACTTTGCACTGATGCAAAAAAGTCTTGTGGTGGATAAAAGGTTTACCAAACATGTCACTTCGACACTGAAGACCACAGTTCACACCCAATCTTCTACAAACAATCAACTTGGATTTTATTCTAACCACAAAGGTTTTCCTAACTCTAACCATAACCACTGTGCTTCCCCAACTTCAAGCAGGTTTTAGTTGGTGATATAGTAGTACATTTTCTCATTGTCACAGGTCAGGTCAGAAAACGCTCACGTGAGTTGTTTGTGGTACAGTCGTACGGTTCCTCTTGGAGGACACCAACAAACAACTTCGTCCTGACATGTACATTGTGTCGCCTATCGAATTTAGACCTTCATAGGTTATTTAAGCTCTGTCATTCTCAACACGGGAGTAAACCGAACAGCATCTGGACAGGACTAGCAACCACAAAAGTCAAGGGGCCCTGTGGGAAATGGGAAGAAATTATTCAGGGCACGGCAAGACAAGATGAAAATTCACTCCCCTGGCCCCATTAGTAAATAAGACCCCTGGTTTTAGACAGTACCAGCTCTCAGATTAAAGGCCAATAATGAAACTCATATCCGTCTTCTTCAAAAATCAGGTGTAATTTGACCAAAAAGCTACATAAACATCTCCGGACAGTAGTAATCTTCCTGCCTGATAGTTATTAACGACTTTTCTGCTCATGATAAAAGGCATAGAGAGAGACACTAAAAGCCCATTTTGGCAATTTTGCAACATGTTTCAATACCAAAAACCAGCAAAGAGAAGGGTGACTAAGCTGAACTGAATGAGTCATTACAGCAAGGTAAGGGGCTGTAGAAGGCCCTCAGAGAGCAGACCACCCACTCATGTCCCCCATTAAGACGGCCAGCTCTTCTTGCACATCAACGCCCCTGCAGCAATTTACTGCTCAGCCTGCATGGAGGGCGAATGAATGGTGAATGACAGAGAATTCTTAATGAGACATGGGTCAATGAAATGTCAAAACTGGACAATGAATAGAGAGAAAAAATGCCCTAAATCGCAATTGCAATTCCAGTCTTTACACCTTTAGAGGGAAAATATGAAGTAAATGAAACTATAACTATAGCTAAAATCTACATATTCTCTGTTCTGTTCATCTTTTGTTTGGAGTTCCAATCTGCATTTATTTTTGGCTGTAAAGAGATGTGTTTTGATTGAGGTATATCATTATGCTTCCAACTCCTCTACTCCACCATGGTATTTTATTTTTTACATTTTTTTGTGGACGTTTTGATTTATATTTAGTTTGTATTGTCTGTGTTTCTGCAAAAAAATATCCACTTCCTGTGTTATTTTTTAAAATACGGAGTAACTTGTGGATAGAGAGAAACTAACTCACTCACATATTCACTCATTCATAGCTCATCCAAGCCTATAGTGTCTGTTAGGAGGCACTGTGCTGTGCATAGAAAACCCACTGGACCACGATCACTCACTCACCTCATTTATTCAACTCAATGACCTGTGTAGGAGCTTCATGTCTGTCGCTCAATGTGTCCTTGTTTCATTCATTGCACCTCTACCATTGTGTTTCCTGGCATGAGGGAACTTGGCAGTAGCGGGTGCAAGAGAATATAGGTCACAGAGTACAACGAGATGAGTAGGTTACACTGCTTCCTTTGAGACAACAGTGACATCCAGCTGGCCTCGTACTACCGCAGGAAGTCATTACAGGACACAACTGTCTATTAACAATGCTGTACTCAGAAGTTTTGTTGCCTGCATCCTCTTCCTGTTATGTGATCATACTGAATCCAGCCCAGTGATAAGCAATCAAAATAAAATAAGGATTGTAGTAACTTTCACTCTTTCTTTGTGGATAAGATTAGAGATGTCAGGGCTAGCATCACCCCCTCTTCTACTCCTCTCTCTGCTTATCCAACTCGGCCATCAATTTTGGATCGCTTCGTTCCTATTTCCCTGCAAGACCTCACTGATCTGGTGGACAGTATGAAACCTTCCTCAAGCCCTGTAGACATCTTACCAACTTCCTTGTGCTTGGGTCTATTGGTCCATGCCTGGTCTCTATTATAAATAGCTCCCTGCAATCTGGTTGTGTCCCAGCTCATTTTAAGTATGCAGTTATTCAGCCTCTTCTGAAGAAAGCTAACCTTGATCCATCCTCTCCCAAAAACAATAGGCCTATATCTAAGCTACCTTTTATCTCAAAAATATTAGAGAAAGTTGTTGCCAAACACCTCACTGCTGTCTTGACTGCACACAACATTTCAGATAAATCTGGTTTCCATCAGAAGCTTCTCAGGGTCTCCAATGACCTAATGATGTCTTCTGATGTGGGTGAATGCTCTGTTTTGGTGCTGCGGCATCTTAGCACAGCTTTTGACACCGCAGATCACAACATCCTGACTGAAAGGCTTCGACAGTGGGTGGGTGGCATATATATATATATGCTTCCCTTAGGTCATATTATTAGCAAATGTAAAGGTATCATATCACTGTTATGCTGATGATATCCAGCTGTATGTCTATGACTGAGAAACTGACTGTTTTGCACAACTGTGTTTCTGCCATTAAGGACTGGATGGCTAACAACTTTTTACAGTTGAACACAGATAAGACTGAGGTCCTTCTCACTGCTTCAGATAGCATAGCTTCCAAGGTTGCTCAGTCTATTGGATTCCTTTCTTCAGCTGTACATTGTAATCTCAGAAATCTCAGTTAGACTACTGTAATTCTCTTTTCACCTGCCTCAGCAAGTCGTCTCTGGACTGTCTACAAATGGTCCAGAACGCTGCTGCAAGGCTGTTGACCAGGTCCAGCAAGACGACTCACATCACACCCATCTCATTTTCTTTACATTCATCATTTTAAGATTCTTGTTTTTATGTACAGAGCTCTGCATGGTCAGGCACTGCGTACATCTCTGACCTGCTCTATCCTTACATCACCAGTAGGTCACTTAGATCTTCTGACCAGGATTTACTGGTTCTTCCTCGTGCTGGACTGAAAACAAAAGGCCTTGTGCTATTTAGTATTTATGATTTTTGTGTGTTTTAAGGTCTGTTGTTGCTTAAGTTTTATTGTTTGTTTCTTTTTGCTGTTTTATGGTCTATTTTTAACATTTTTACACTTGTGTGGCACTTTGTGACCTTACTCTGTGAAAGGTGCTATACTAAATAAACTTTACTTACTTTCTTACTTAATCAACCTGTATTTTGCAGTTTTTTAAAAGTTATGTTTCATTGTGAAGAGGGGCAGGACTTTTGTTGGTCTGTAGGTTTTAGAGGTGTATTCCACTTTGACTTGAGTTAGACTTAAGTCACAAAAATGAGCACTTGAGCCCACACTAAGTATCTAGCTACATACTCATAATTCATTGCCACAGCAGATTTGGTCTGCTTCGTGTTTATTGTTCTACATATGTGTCCGAATTGTTGAACTTACTAACTGCAACATTTAAATAACTTTTATTTGAGACTTGATTTGGACTAAAGCAGTAATACAAAAATCTATTCTGTTGCCACTAATCCAAAGTTCGACCACATTCTGCCACCAGCAGTTAGCTTCAGTTTCAAGCTCTGTTGCTATAAGCAGTCCCCACTGGTACAGTTCCATAGCTGTTGCAGTTTAACTGACATTCAGTGTTCAGTTCAGTTAAATTTTATTTCAGTCTGTAAAACAAAAACAAACAAAAAATAAAATAAAAAATGAAAAATAATAAAAAAAACCCAAACAATCAAGACAAACAATGCACATCCAAAACGCTCAATTCCACATTTGCCAAAATTTCAACAATTCCACTAAACAAAATGACCGAAAAGGTGTAGGCTGAAGCCAAGGCTTATTATTCCTACCGTTCTCACATTTCATATTTTACTAATTGCAAAATCCTTCACTACATCATCGTTTTCATCAACAACCCAATATCTCCACAACATGCAATAAACAGCACTTCAACAAAATCGAGGGAAGCCACACCCCACTGAACAACATATACATCATAAATATAACATAAGATGTCAGCCCAGTTCCATATACTTCAATACATTATTTTTAAACTTTTTCTTAAATTTAATTATTGTTTCACACATTTTTAATTCATCTTCAAGCTTGTTCCATAAATTCACATCTTTAACTGAAATACATCTATTTTTCAAGTTTGTTCTTGCTCTGATTTTCTTGAAGATACAAATTCCCTTAAGATTGTACATATATTTTGTACATTCAATGGTAATAAGTGATTCTGTGCTTTATGCATTATCTTGGCAATATTACAGTCCAAAAGGTCATAAAATTTCAATGTCTGTAATTTAACAAACAAACACACAAAGTGTGTCTACACGGACATGAGTATCCCGGTTCAGAGGCTTCTCCCGGTTTTGATCATATTCAGAATATGGCGTTTACATGGAACAGAGAGAAATCTGGTTATTCATATCCCTGTATGCATGATAACTACTAGTATCCCGGTTACTGATTACTACAGTCTATTTGCGCATGCGCCTGTTTACAACACAAACCGGCAGTTTTGCGTCCTATAACCTGTGTACTACAGACTTGAATAGGTCAGCATTTCATGCTTTTTCCCCATCTAAACTACAGAGTATATTTATCTCATTCGTTACCGAAAACAAAACTTATTTCTTCACCGCTACAGAAGTGAGACACTGTTCTGCCACGCATGCGCAGGTAGTTGGCAGCGGTCATATACATGCAATAGTATCCCGGTTTCTTTCAAAGTACTCAGCTAGCATGTTAGGGTTTCACAAAAGCGGGATAAGTTTCTGAAAATAGGATATGAAGTTTACATGTGCAAACACAAAAAACGGATACTTCAAAAACCGGATCATAACCAGGATACTCATGTCCGTGTCCACCATCTTGTCAGAGTGAAACTAAGCTTATTATATTAGCTACTTACTTTATAATAATAATGTATAACTTTTCTGTGTTGTTTTGTGCGTATTGTATGTGTCATTTTTGTGCGTGATTGAGATATTAAATAAGCCACTTTTGGGATCACTTCATAGGTAACTAAGCTGTTTGAAAGCTCATGGAACATTGTAGGTCACTTCTTGTTTTATTTCTTTTGTGTACTTACTATTATATTGTGTTACACTACACGCTATGGATGTTGTTTTTCCACTAATCATATTTTGTTTTGTCCTTGCATCATATACCATTACAGATGGGCCATAACTGCAAGTTGGTATACAGCTTTTTGTTAGCCTATCTGATTTTAACCACTATTATTGAACTTATTATGATTTATCCAATACTGTTTTCACAGTTTCACATTGCTAACACTTCGGTCCACTCCTGTCTTAAACCCTTATTGGAAGTGTATTTAACTTGCAGCATAGCTGTGCAGATACACACATAAAATGAGGACAAAAGAAGCACCTTTGACAACAATATGTTAAACTGTATTTTCCTTGAGCTCATGGATATTATGCCATATGGTAATAGTAGGCTACATGTACCTGGGTGAAATTTTCTCAAAGTGAAATTGTCTCTAATAACTTCACAACATTTGTCATCAAACAGTCACAATTTGTATGCAGGCATGATACTTTTAATACGTTTTATTTCACGGCTAAGGAACTGAAATGAGAGGAATGGATGCACTCGGCGATGGCCTTTAATCTCCGGAATACTAATAAACAAAAAGGCAGTATCTGAAGCCTGTAATCAGTTTGCAATCAGACAGGACTATGAAGTATGCAGCAACATCTGAAAGCCTCACTCAAAAAATCAGAGGCTCACTTTGCTCACCACACGACTGTATGTGAGTTAGAGTTAGAACAGAGACTAACATATCGATTGATGCTGTAATTGATTCATTAGGTCGAAAATCGGATGGGCCAAGGATACATTTCTGTAAAGGGCTCTGCAGCTGAGTCACAAATCTTCTGACAACCACAGCTGGCACTATCATCTGAGACCAGTATGGAGCTCAGCAGGTGTCAGGGGTAACTGGCTGGCCAACAAGGAGTAAACAACTGAAACAACATCAAGAATACACCACCAAAACTATACTGTATGAGAAGCAAAGTATGCAGGGGACAGGGACAGTTGAAATTAATGTAGTGACAACACTAATTTGAGGGAATTAAATCAGTAATTTGTAGGCACGTATACATAGCTGCAAGTCTACCGTTGACACTTTGGGTGGTCCTTGATCCCTGCAGAGCAGAGCAGCCACAATGACTTCAGTTTCTACTGCTACAATAACTTAACACTATATATAACACACAAGTTTACATATTTATATATTTCCTTTACAAAAAAAAAACATTAACTACTCCCTAGCAACCACTACCACAGCTTCCGTGATGACTGACAATGACACCGGCAGGACGAATATGTCACTTGCTACTGATTGGTTAGTGCAAAATAGACTAACTAATACAAAAGTGAAAACAAATGGCAGAGCCTACCTGAATTTGACTGAACTAGATAACTAGGCAGCAGACACAGCAGCTAGTGTTAGCATTCAGCCATGTGCTTTGAGAAAAAAAAAACACAGATTAATGTTAACAAGAGAGTTATTGTAGCGGGTTAAGCTCTACTGAGATGTCTGAGCTGCATGTTGAGAAAACCAAACTGTTGGCTGCATGGTGTTCAAGGACTGATCTCAAAAATTGCTGCTAGATTGATGATAACCTGAAAGTGTGTTGTGTTGAAGGGCAGTTTGATTTTTTTTACTATTATGAAAACAGGTACTTTGGTGACCTTGCTACACTGCTGTTAAATAATCTCAATAAAGAATGGGCTGTTTACCAATCCTTTTTTCATCAATCCATACAATTTTTAATAATGGTGACACACTAATATTTGTTATGGCTGCTCTTTACATTGGTTATTAATGGATAGAGCTTTAAAATTGAGTCTTGAGTCCTGCAGCACAGCAACAGCCTCTTTTGACTCCTGGGGGTTTAATAATTGCTAAGCCAATCAATATCGTCTCAGCGGCTGTCCAAACGTGTTGCACAGGTTTCCTTAGTTACCATCCCCCACTTGTCCTGCAGACACACATACACACTCAAGTTAACAGTTGATTTGACAGGCTATGGACAGATGATACACGCTGGACACAAGTAATCACTAGATTGGAGTGAATGGAGGATAATTCACCCCTTGTGCCGCCCGATGTCCAGTGCAGACCATCATGCAGCCTTCATAAAGGGAAGGTTTGGGATTTATTTGAAACTGATTCTATCGATGACATACCAAGCACTCTCTTAAAGGACAGTTTCAACACGATTCCCTCCTTAAAGCTGAAGCTCAATACTCAAAACATGCTCACATCAGATTGCACACAGCACCTGTGTTTTCCAGTTGATACTAAAGGTATAAGAAATGCAAAGCATGTGAGACTGGTGAGTCCAGCTTCTTCTGGCGTACTCGCTAGAAAATTTGTATTTTGGTCTTACGTTTTGATTTTGAGACAATAAATTAAGTGGGCTAATTGGGATTTACAGCATTCTTTGTAAATTAGCACGATGAGATTTGATGATCAGTCAGATAAGCTTTTAAAATCCCTAATTAGCAATATCCTGATATATCTTATTCCTCTGTGCGATACAGCCCCATTGTTCAGAAACAATTAAAAATCCATCAATATTGCACTGTTTCACTGGGTCTAATGCCTCTTCATTACCACAAACATGACATCTATAGTTTATTTTGAGACAATCCCACATCACCATGCTGCTGCCGTAAATACTCATTAGAGCAATCCGCAGCTAAAAATAGTCCACAGCAAATTATCTGTTTACTCTGTTTAAGTAATGTTTGCTAAAAAAAAAAAATACTATGCCCAGTTTTTATAGGAAATTATTTTGATGTTTTATTTAAATGAAACTGTATATTTGTGACAAGATTAACATACTCAGTAGGAGTGAATGGGCTTGGGGCCACAGACAGTCAGACAGTTTTGAAAGACTGACTAACACGTTGTTGTTTTTGGCCTTTTCATGGGATTTGTAGACAAAAATAAAAACTAGATGAAATTCCTTTTAACGATGGGCTGGTGTTATTCTGTCTTTATGGGACAACGCCAAATCATATTGAAATATGAGAGTGAAGACACACATATAAATATGAACAGCGGACACCTGCAAGGCATGAAAAAAGGCTGACTGTGCATTACTGAAGTTTCCAGCTATCTTGAGCTCTAAACTAAATCAGGAACATTTTAGAAGGTACAACTTGTATTTTTTTTAATAAAGACAGACAGCAACTTTACATGGTCATTTGGAGTGAAACACATTCATTTGGCAGATTACTGCAGCGCCATTTGGGCTGATGAAGATACTGTACACCCTACATCACTAGCAATGCAGTGATAGCAGTAACACTTCAGCCTTAAACACTTTTAATGGGAAGTGTGTTGTCTGTTGTCCAGTGTAGTCCACTGTTTTGTTTGATGGGAGCTATTTTCTGTTCTGGCCTTGCAAATTGAATTTCCCTCAGGACAATAACTGGTATTGCATCTTGTATCTGATGAGTACGCAGGCTGACTCTGAAAGGAGGAACTGATCTGTTTGCTCCACTGATCATTGATTTCTATTTTGCTGACTCTTTCCAGAGAAGCGCAGGACTTTTCTGTTTTGTGCAGGGAGATTGTCGCCATCATTTAGCTGGCCACAGTGAAATAATCCATAACTTAATATTGAAATATCAATACTGTATGTCATTATGTCAAAACATGTGGATGAATCATATCGGGAGCCACATTTAGCATTAGAGGTTTTTATTGGTCTTCATAGCTTTTATTGCTTTTATTGCTTTATCTGTATTTTTATGTTACTGCAATGACTCCCTGTTTTTATCTATTAATCTCAGTTTAATTCCCCAATTCTCTTTTTTTAAACCTTTATCTAACCTCACAACAGTCCACATGTCCATAAATATCAACACGGCCTGATGAAGTGGCCCTTAGCAAAAAGCACTGACACACCACCAGGTCAGTGTTTGTACGATACGTCGATGTGGAGTGAAAAATGTCAGCTAATCGCGTAGATATAAATAAAATGCAACTGTTCCACGTGGCTCTTTTCCAGTGTAATTTCCACACAGAGTGTGACTGAGGTTACTGATCACAGGGGAGCTGAAAAGGTGCTTAAACATCAATTCATCCAGAAAGAAAAGTGTGGCTGCAGAGGTAGACTGACTGTTTAATTTTTGCAATATTGATTGTGTTGTCATAAACACGATAGTATACTTAATGTTTACTCTCCTGCAAATATTTGCAAATATAAAGTCGAGCTTGACTGCATGAAAGCAACTCAACAATATGCTAATGACAGAATGCAAACGTTGACAGAAAATGATTACTCTGGCTGTGACTGAGCTTCTGGGCGTGTCTCGTTCATTTATCTCCCTCTCTCTCTCTCTGTCTGTCTGATCGTCATAGCTCGTTAAAGACGGGGGTGGGGATGGGGGATCAGGATGGGGGTGGGGTTCACAGGTGCAGCCAAACGGGGCTGTGCCATGGTTAATGGCGTCCTCTGATCAATTATGGCCCGGCTGAGGCACAGTGTCTATACATATTTCATGACTATCAGCGGATGCGAGCCCGGCTGCCTAAACCTCTCAACCTCCACCCACACACACACACTTCCCCAAATCCACCAGCACTCAGCCCCCCACCCCCAAGGCCCAGATGAAAGAGAGGCTTGACTTGTTAGCACCCTGTGTCAGTTAGCTCCGGACAGCAAGGTGGGGTGCCACAGCAGGGGAGCCTGGCCAGCTTCACCCCAAGCTGTGGGGAGCTCCTGCTTCCTATTTGTCTTTGTCTGCCAGCACATGCACTGTCTGCAGTGGGAGTGCGTATGTCGGGATGATATAGGTACATGGCAAGGTTTAGATTAGTCGGATGCTACTGTGTAAAGGCTAGGTTATATGATAGAGCTGTAGGAAAGATTATTAAACATCATTCTGGTTCATTTTTGCAAAGAACAGAGGTGGATTTTGTAAGGTTACTGTTCAGAATCTTAATGTGTACATCTACTTATCATATCTATCTATCTGTCTGTCTGTCTGTCTGTCTGTCACATCCATCACATCCATCCATATTTTTTTTATATTCATCCAGGCACCTGTCCATCTCTTTTCATATCCATCAATGGATCTATTTCTCTATCTTTCCATCCCATTATTTTTTTTATTATCCATCCATCCATCCAATTCTATATCCATCAATGAATCTATTTTTCTATCTGCCATCCATCCATCATTTTTTATATCCATTGATCCATTCAGTCATTCATTCATTCATCCATTTTTATAACCATCAATGGATCTATTTTTCTATCCATCCATTTTTCTGTCTATCGATTCATCCATCCATCCACTTATCTTTCCATCCATCCATCCATCCATCTACAGTATCTATATCTATCTATCAATGCATTTTTCCATTCATCTTTCCAACCAACATCCATCCATACATCCATTTTTCTATCCATCCATCTCTCTATCTACTATATCTTTTTTTAGATGTCAGATTCTTCATGTATTCCAATCCATCTCAGTTTTAAAGGAGATTACAGTTGTCCAGTCCATTTTCCTTTTCCTCCTCTTGTTCCTGATTACTTCCATGATTATACAACTGAACCCTCTCATGTAATCAAACAGCATCACAGTGGATGGAAGCCATTTTGGTTGAAGGGTGCAAGGGCCCTGCAATTATGGCGGTGGGGGTTGGGAGAGAGAAGTGGGTGCTGGAGGCTGTTGGCTAGGAGCCGGTTGGTAATGCTTTGTAGTCTGTTCCCACCCAGCCGCCTGCTGCTCCAAAGACTATGTTCTGAAGTGAAACACAGACACTGCAGAAAATATTCCATGTAAAAGAAACCATTTTTAGTTGTTCAGTGTTATGCATTTCTAAACTGAGTTTTGACTGTTTCCAACGCAGCTTCGGTTGTTCCAAGAAATTTCTTGACATTCTCGACATGACAGCAGTAATCTGCGCCGTTCATGAAACTTTCATTCTATTAATGGAAATTGGTGAAACAGATTGAGTTGCATTTCAGTTGTAAAACCTAATGGCCAGATGTTTTTCTGATTTTGCTGTACAGCACAGAAGAATGAAATAAAATTACATATGGCAGCGCTAGATAAGAGGACACACTGGAGTTGTCATTATAATAGAAAATAGACTAGAGCTGATGTTATTTGAAGCTTGCACTTGCAACTCTGTTCTTTATCTTGTAGCAGAGTTTAAATTGGTGCACTCACAAAAGAATCTCTTGTTTTAAAATGCTAAGCTCAGAGTGTGTCCTGATCAAACAGATCAAAGTCTCTTCTCAACCTGTAAGGAGGCTGCTTAAAGCTCCCCTAAATCTTCTTTCTGGTCCTGATAAGAAAGTTTGATGCAAGAATTCATAACCTTCTTAAACTTGAAATATCATCCTTTTAGGGTAGAGAGGACGGACTGATGACTGGTTTTCTTTTCCTTGACATGAAAAGAATTGGAAGTGGGACCACTGTGTTTTTTGGACAAAGAGATTCGTAACCTGACTGCCAGCCAGATTTCATATTGTCCAGCGCAAAAAACAAAAGCAATGGTAAAATTTTCAAACAGCTCAAAACATGCTATGCTTACACTCAAAAGTAGTGCACAGTGAAAAGTGAGATTTAGGTGGCAAATGGATGCACAAAGTGTTCGTCTTCAACACTGTAGACCGTGTTCTTTGACCACAGTCTTCCCCTAACCTTAACTGAGTAGATTTAGTTACCTGAACTATTAATTGATTTTTTGGGGGGGCCAGAAGGGGGCAGTGAAACAAGCTGTAGCAAACAGTTTCACATTTACATATCCAGCAGACATGGAGCAACATTAGCATTCATTTGGAGTCGCGTTTATGGCCACCAGATGAGTGTAAGTCCAATATCCACTCTCCTTTTAGCTCTGTTTTGGTCTTCACCAACCCCTAAGGGAAATACCTGGATCTTTAGCTGTTAACTGTGTTCATTAGCTCACTAAGTGTGTCTGTTTGCCGTTTGAGGCTGGGCAGGTAGAGTACAGTAGGTTTTTGGAGCTTTTTTGCTCAAAAACAGGGTTGATGGGAGCAGTGAGAGTAAACCAAAACAGTGAAGTTGTAGGCCATAAAACCAAAACAATGAACTAAAACACGCTTGGTAGAGCATAAGGGAATTGCAGAGCTGAATGATAATTCTCTGTGGGTTTGTCACTACGGGCGACGCCTTTCACATTACGCATAGTCAGCTTTAACTATACCCGAACCATATTAATATCAGACCAAAAACGTTCAAAGGGATTTTCAAATGCAGAAACAATCCATTTTGTCTTTTAGGTCCAAGGACTTATTAGATTCTGGCAGTATACGTGGTCAAAAAAGCCCATTTCACTCCATCTCTATTAGCATGATAATGAACATTTTAATTAGCATTTTGATAAGCTATTTCATATCACATGATGCACATTTAAGTGTGCAGAGTGTTTTGGGTCCAGTCATAAAGCAGGCCTCTATGTTAAGACAGCAGGGTACTGGCTCTATTGTGGCCTGTTTACAGGGTGTTTACTGGTGGTTACGAGGGATAGGCGACCATGTTGGAGGAATGAGAGAAAGTTTACAGCATTATCAACTCCTCCCTAAAGAGAGCTTTCCTTTTTTGTTGCGACTCCTCCAATCTGGTGTCATGTCCCTCGCAACCTGCTCCCCTGTTAGCGACTGCGCTCATCATTGCTCTGGGATGGACTCACCCCTCTGATACAATGTTTGGCTGTGTCTGGTGCTTTGTTGCTAATATTGTGCAGCAAAACAACCGATTGTCATGGCATTAGTCACTACAAAACACTGACCACAAAATTCCATATTGCAAATGTCAAAAATTCTTCAAATAGCTATCTTTTGAATAGTCAACATGAAACTGAACAGCAACATATTATACAGTGCTCCATTCACTGTCCACAGCAAGACTTCAAAATTGCACTACATTGTGATGTGTGTGTAGATAAATTTAAACCTTTCATGCTAGGGACAAATATATGGAAAATATGTGCATGCAAACCCCAAAGTTGCTGATAAAGACACTTGTGGTTTTGACCAGTATAGCTTTTGAGGATTGATCCTATTACTTTTGTAGCAAGGCTATCAAAGTTTGTACTGATAATCCTATAATTCCACTTAATGGCCAAGGTGGCCATTGTTCAGCAAAAAGTACAGGCTGGCTAGAGTAGGGTTAGGTTAGAGTATGTATTTATTCATGTATTTAGTGGCAGGGAAACTATAGGATACACCATACTACAACCAATTCTCAGATATCTTTAGCAAACTATTACGTAAAGACATGACAGAAAATAAGACAGTTCTGTCTATTTGTCTGTTTCTGTGGTCAGAAAGAAGCCTCCTTCCCATCAGTAGTCTTTTAAACATATAACATGTTAACAGTGATCCTTTGAGAATAATTTGTTTTTGTTGTATACACATTTTCTGATGATTGGTCATGCTGTTTTTTATCTATTATTATTTTATAATTATTATTCAGTTCTGTTTAAAAAAATGTAAGATTACAGATTGTTGTCCAGATTTTTTAACAGACAATTGAGAACATCAATAAATTCTAAAATGAAACAAATGAATATTTTATTTATGCTCCACAGCTGTTTCAACATATTGCTGTTTTTTGTTTTTTTTTTAATCAGAAATGAGTGCAAAACCTTGCTGTGAGCAACTATTAAAACTGCAAGACAGCTGCAGTTATTCTGCAACAGAGCATCCCTTTTTGTCTCCATCTTTGATGCTATGCACTCCCTGCTGTGGTCTTTCTGAACAACACCCAGAGATCACCAGTGGATCAAAACAGCGGGAATATAATGTCTTTTCCCTTGTTTTTTTATTTATTTGATGAAGTTTGAGTCCTTGTGCTGGCTGTTGCTGCTCATTCTAACCTACCCAGTTCTTGTTTTTATCTTTTTGCCAATCAGACAATGAGTTTCTACAAAACCAAAGACAAAACCTTTGATGAACTAAACAATAAATTGCTGGTTTATACCCCAGCTAAATCTAACTCCTATTTTTCTGAAGCCTATCATATTAATTTTTTATTGATTTTACATCAATATTTTGAACAAACTGTTAGGGCCACCTTTCAATGCATATGTAATTCAACCACAAACTGCAGCCAGCAAAGTGACCACAGAGTTGAATCAACACTTCCCTCACAAAGTGTCTAAATTAAACTGAAAATCACAAGCTTCGGATGATTTAGTGCAGGGTTGTTTACTTGGCGTAAACTAGCAGCTGCAGCAAATGTAGGAATTACCAAATAAGAAATAATAATATCAGTTAAAATGATAATTTCTCAACATGAATTTGTCCTACAAAGGAGAATTTTATCTTACAAACTACACGTAATGTCCATCCTGCAATCAAGGAGATTTACTTTTCAATTCAGTAGTTCATCAAAACATTCCACACCCATTTGTCACAGAGTGCATTACTTTCTCAGAGACAATGTCAGTGATGTTCAGATCAGATGTTAAAAGTCCGTTTGTGTTCATCCCAAAGCTCACAGAGGTCACAAGTTCATTCTGTCAGTTACAAACACTTCACAGACATCTATGGTTTGATCTGCAGATTCGCTTATGCCACAAATGAAAGGCTTTATGCAGACATATTCTTCCATGGTGGTGGAGGATTGCTTTTTCCTATCTAGCATCCTGTAGATAGATGGAGATAAACTGAAAAGGCAACGTATACTAAGTGTTCAAATCAGTGTGGTGGTTCTTTGCATTTATTTATATTTAAGTGTAAGATACATGTACGTACAGTTTGTCCTTGTGAAAGCCAGAAAATAACTGCGACATTTACAGCTTAACCAAGCTAAAACAGCTGGATAACAAATAAAAACAAGAGTCTAATTGTGTATAGTAGTGAGATGAAAGGCTACACAGTCAGACATGTGACATTTAACACTCAGTGCTCTTTAAGTTGAGTGGTTCTGGTTCACTCTGGGCATTATTTTCCTACGGGGAATTTAATCTAACGACATAGCCAATCTAAAGTTAACTGCTAAGTGAGAACGTATGTGGACATGTACAGATGTTGACATACCATTCGTGTGTGTGTGTATGTGTGTGTGCATGTGTGAATGAAGGGTGAGGGTGATGTGTGTAGGGGGATTTAGTTGTATGTTGGCAAGGCCTAGAAAATGGTTCATGGGAAAAGACTGTGTTTATCCTGATTTAGACAAAAAAATAAACGTGCCAACAGCTGTCACATTGGGCATTCTCCACGGACTGGCTAGCACAGATGTAGAGTACAACAGTATGTGTGTGTCTGTGTGTGTGTGTGTGTGCATGTGTTTCAAAACCAACTTCTGTCATAGCCATTTGCAGTTAGGTTTCAACAGAGCCTGATAATAATTCCACTAAATTGCGTTTGACTAATCAAATTATTCAGAAGGTAAATGAAGAAACATTCACTGACAGTGGAAGGAGACCTGTTAAATCTTAGGGAACACAAAGCAATTTAGATTGGTTGCAGCAAATCCTGTTAGCATTGATTCATGGGGAGAAAAAAAAAAACCCCGTACCATAATAGTTCAACTCTTTGTGTCTTTACCCCATCAGCATCTGCCTCACATCTTTCAGAATCTACCTCCCTAACTGCATGAACTCACCAGGTGCATCTGATAAACAAATCTGATTTTATTAATTTGACAAGTCACATGCTGGCACTGAGATGACAGCGTTTTTCATCAGGGACTCAGTGCCAGGAGGAAGAGCAGAGCACGACGCAAGTAAAAAGGGATGGTTTTCAACATTATCTCCATACTGTATAGAAGTTGTTGAGCTAATGCTCCATTAGCAGCCTCTGCGGGTCTCTGATATGTACATATACGTATAAAAAAAGTGAAAAGTGTCCATCAGTGAGGTCCCTGACAGACAATCCTTAAATGTCAAAACTACAGCCCTCACCTGCTGGTTTTCAGCATCTATTGTAGGTGGGCATACTCATCAAGCATCCTCATTCACTAACACCCTTTTCATACTGAAAATGACACAGGTGTACTGAATGCACATTAGACCCATTCATATAAGACAGCTATCACATGTGCTAATCTCTTGTTGTCAGCATTAACTACTCTGCTGTGTAGTCCCACACACTTTACTGATGGAAGAATTTAATTAAATGAAAAGTCATGTTTCCGCCTCACCTCTCTCCACCTGTCCATGAACCCTCGCTCACTTGCTTGCCAACGTGTGCACTTATTTTTTCCCTCTCTCTTTTGGGTGACTTGGATAAATGACGTTTAAAGGTCAATATCGTCTGGTCACCAAAAACTGTCCAACCAGGATTCAACCCATGTCTAACGCAGGGTCGGCACAGAGGGTCGGGCTGATGAGTTTACTACAAAATATCTACTCTCAAGGACACTTTGGAGACACTGACTTCAAAAAAATAAATCAAGGTGCTCTTTAGCCAGTTCAGACAAAAAACTACAGAAAAAAGACAAGAAAAGAAAAACAACCCAGAAATTGCAGGGAACCAAGAGAGAAGCACCAGAAACACACATCAGCTAGACACAGTGGGCCAGGACATAACATCACGTTATCGCTCTTTAAATGTCTTTAAGTCAAATGGCAACCACATGAGAATTAATGTCAGTGCCTGAAGTGCCACAAGCTGCAGTTCCTCTAATGATCACTACATCACCACTACAAGCTGGCTCTAAGAAAACTCAGAATGTAGTAAGATTTGTAAAAAAAAATGAAGCTTATGAAGACAGTTCGACATCGTGCGAGAGCTATTCCTCTGTGCAGTCAGCGGACACGTCATCATCCATTCTTCAATTCAAAGAGTGAGGAGAGCGGCACCTACAGTATAGCAGTGTTTCTTCACCATATACAAAAACTGCACTCAGTACATGCAAGACAGTAACTAAAAGATGTACTGTTAGCTACCGAGGAGACTGCACACAAAATGCAAGTTAAAATCACTGTAGGGTCACTGCCAACAAACATCTTTGTCTGATATTGGAATCTGTGCTGTTGGAGGACTCTGAGCAGAGCTTGGAGGAAAACAAAATGATAAAACTGTCTTTATCAGCCTCTGCCATTTAACTAGGTACACAGTCGAGTCTCAATAATGAATTTCACTAAATCTAATCTGTGGCTTGGTGGCCACAGAAACCACATTTAGCCAGAGTAACACACACACTGGATAATTGAGGAGGCATTTGTTTTTTCTTGCTTGCTTGAAGAATGGACTTTTTAAATGACAGATGGTGGACTGGGATTTCCAAACACTTCAACCAATCAGGTTAAATCTGGGAGGGGGCATGTGTGTACCAGGAGTGATTCTTCATCCATGTTTTTGGGAAAAGAAAATACCTCTTCGTATAAAATGTATTCTGATCTCTTTAAAATCCTTCAATTTTACAGCTAATGACTTGATAATGGTGGGTTTTTCAGAAGGTTATGGGGTCTCCTGGGTGGCAGAATATAGTGTTTCCATTAAGCTTGCTCTCTTGGCCTCCTCTCTTTGTCTCCTCACCCTCCATCTCTCTAGGGAGGCACTCCATAAGTTCCCAAGAGGCTTATTTACTTGTAAGGCAGTGCAATGTCCCCTCAGCGGCCCTCCAGCCAGAGCTGACAGTTGATTGGCTTGTGGTGTCGCATTCAAGTCCTCTTATCGTGCTGAAGTGGAGCTGTTCGCTAAGACCTAAGATACACTTCCCGTGAGCCAGAGACAGACGTGGAGGTGAAAGGAGGGGCAAAACAGAGAGATTAAATTCTCTGAAGTGAGATGAAGACAGGTGGAAAAAGTGAGGGCGAAAACAGGGGAATGGATGGAGAGAGACAAAAGAGAACAAAACATCTTTTTAATAGAGGTGTGAGTGGTGTGTTTGTGCATGCAGAAGTGTGTTGTGTGTTTGATGGATTAAGAAAGAAAGGACCTGTGCTTTTTACACACTTGAACCACCATACCACTGAGCTAAGTGGTTAAGTCATATAATAACGACTATTTTCTCACTTGAAAACCCAATAAAGATTCTTTGTTCATCAAGAAAGTCTAAAACATGGAGAGACATTTTGAAAGTTAGGATATTCTTTGTGGCTTTGACTTACTAGTGTGAAATGATGTGGGAAGCAGGTGCAGTATCTAAATGTGTGCACAGGATACATAAAAATAAGTAAAACAATGAGCCATAAATATGTATCGTCTATGTATATGAGCACATATGTGGATGTAGAGTATTTTGCGAGATCTGCAGCCTCCCTACAGAAGATGATTTATAGGCTGCCGTCACAGGCATGTCATAGAAGGAGATTAGAGTCCTCTCCAGTCCTACCATCAATACTGTGAATGGGGACCAGAGTGCCCTGCCTCCAGATAAACAGGGGAGACGCCAGACTGAAATTGATTGCCAAAGTGTCACATCTGTCATAAAGCTAACCAGAAGGTGATCGCACAGGACACTGGGGGAGGATGCGATTTTGTTTTGCTCAGTCAAAAGACCCATGCAGATCTTTATCCATCTATCTATTCATGCATCTTCTATTCTTCTCGGAAAGTTCTGCCTTCCTCGCATGCTGGTTTAAGCAGCACCCTCCTTCTCATTCAGTGAGTTGCATATATTCACACCCAGGAGCTTTGCAGTACAATTAGTTTGTCTTCTGTTGGCTACTGAGCAGCTGCACTAGAGCAGGTGGTGGGTAAGTGCTTTTCTAAAGCACACTCCAAGGGTCTTTTTTCCAGTGAAGTAATAAATTTTTACTCTCCCTAGATCCAAGTTCACAACTTTATTTAACACCCCAAAGTTAGCAGTGGCTGCCATTTCAGTCAATTGATGTGCAGAAATTAGCTGAAAATGTAAATATGTGTTGCTTTGCTGGGTGCAGACTGGTGATGAGGTGTCTGCGGTACCACACTGTAATAAGGCACCATTGGTAAAGGGTTGAGAAGTTGTTTAGAAGTTGTCACTAATGTTATAGATCAGTTTTAAGACATTAATAAGAACAACTTGCCAGGCTGTGGACAATCTATTTGGCTGCTGTTCATCCTCCTCCAGCATCACATCACACTTGCTTTGTCTTTTAGCGCTTTAGTTTTCAGGTAGACCCCCTCTATTGGACCATTTGACCTCTGACCTTCTGAGAAAAGGCTGCAGAGCATCTGCCAAAAATAATTTATTGAGAACTTATTAACATTTGCAACTGCAAACTTGAATTATTGCAAAAAATCGTTGTTAATTATTATTAGCATTTATAATTCAGATCACTTTACTAACTTTTGCTGTTTGCTTATTAGAAGGCAAGACACTTTTGTAGGCAGAGACAAGTGTAACAACATAACTTCTGTTGTTTTGGTTGATTTATTGATTAGACTGCCATCTTAATGGCCCATTGCTCAACCAAGTAACGTCACAAAATTGACTCCAGCACTGACAATGTGATGCATTCACTTTCATGCTGGCCCAGTTAAGTACTGCACCTGCGAGGAAATATTGACCAAAAAGGAAGAAAGTAACAACAGGACAACCTATTTTGAATTCTGAAACAAACAACAACACTAAAGAACACCAATATAGGTGATGAATGATGTCGTTGTGCAGCTTTCCCTAGGCTCTACAATAGCACTCTATTGTAAAGATTTTCTAACAGTGGAAGCACAGACAGAAGCACAGCAAGCATCAATAAAACTAAAGTCAGTGTGAACAGAGAAACAATAACACCCCTGAGACACTGAGCTGAACACTTATTGGGAGGAGCTTACAATAACCGAACAGGGACGAGTTTGATGTCTTGCTCCAGGACCCTGCATGTCAGGGATTCAAACCTGTAACCTTTTCACTAATGGAGTATTGTCGGCAACCACTACACCACCAACTCAAGCAGCACTTTATTTCCCAGTAGTCATTGGATTGACATTCATATCAGACATCCACCAGGGAGAGCAGTCAATGATGTCAACAGCCCTCAAATGGCAGAGCAATGGCAGGCACTATACCTGATGCAAAACAACAAAAGGATCAATGCACTTTATGCTTTTTAACACAATTTCTTTTTATATTTCGCATTACGCCTTTTAAAATGACATGCAATTTGAACAAACGTCTTTGTGAAGATACAATAACATGAATAATACATTTACAACATGCAAAGAGAAAAACAGATCACCTATGGAGCCTTGTTGATTGACTTGTGCTGTCAGCGTCCTCACAAAATAAAGGCTCCCGGCATTCTGTGCTTTCCGGCTGAGTTATGTTGCTATTGTTGACAGATAATTAAGAACTCTTGGCAGTTTGTTCCCGTTGGTAATTGCTGTACCAAGAGCACGTTGTGACAAATTATAAAGGACAAAACAGAAATGGGCTGTGCAGGTGAATTCAGGTGAAAGCTGATTATTGATTTTGCAGAGCAAAGAAATCCACCTTTTCTCCCTCGTGAGATGGAGAGGAAACTGAGGAGCCAAATGTAGGTATTAAGGTAATAATTGCACACAGTACAAGTTGTTCCATCTTGGGTCTGTTGTGGGTGCATAAAAGAGCAATACCTGATTGTCTAACAATATAAGGTGAAGATGTTTTACAGCTTTGGCTGTATTACTGAAGAGCTGCAAAACAGTGTCTGGATCTGAGTTTTAGAAATCTTAATGGGGAGATACTAGTTTTACACAGAACCAGAATCAATAAAAGCCCTACAACTCAACCCAGTGCAATCCCAGTTGCACAGTTCTTTCCTCCTGTATTACATTTTTACAGTTCAGAGGTCAATACTCCTGAATCCCCAGAGACAGATCTATGTCTTTCTGTCCCAGAGCTTACAGCAGGTTGCTCTAGTCAACTCACTGAAGGTTTCAAAAGCAAGGTTTTCCCTTAATAGAACATTTCGACTTTAACAAGCGCACCTGCACAGAGTTCAGAAGCCATATTGGCCTCCATCATTCACCACCTTTTGGATTTGCAGTCCACTGAGGCATTCAGCTTTTATTCCTCATGCTCTCAATATTGCTAACTGCAGAACAGGGTCAGCCTAAAAAGTCACAGCCACAACACAAACTGAAATCAACAACTGCTGGATTGATTGTCTGTGACATTTGGAGTCGACATTCATGGATGAACCCTGATGACTTTGGTGATCCCCTAAACATTTCCTCTAGCACCTCCAGGAGGTCGAAGTTTAAGCTTATCAACAACTTAGATTTGCAGAAAAATGTATACAAAATTTTGCATTTATATAGTGTTTATATAGCCTTACACCGTGTTTGTCATTTGCACACCGATTTGCACACTTAACCATCATTTATCGCTAACCGCTGCTCAACGACACTTCCACACGAGGAGCCTGGGATTGAACCGCAAAACCTGGGATTAATGGACCTAACAGCTGAGCGACAGTTGTCCTTCTGACTCATTACGTACTCTGTTGACTTATGAGTACACTAGGCTACTGTTGTTCTCTTCGTTTATGCAAAATGTAGAAAACTAGCGAGCCATGCTGAATGGATAATCGTGACACCAAACCAACTGAGAAGTAATGTGAGGAATAATTTTGGATTTGACGCCATAAATGGAAAGACCCTGGATAATGGTAAGCCTGTTTCCTGACTTTGTAAAATGCAACTGCCTTACAATAACGCTGGCTTTTTCACAAAAGGCAGTGGAGACAGTGAAAGGACAAAACATGTCAAAGCATTGCCTAAACGTGGTTTAGGATTAGGTTACATGGGTTGCAGTCAAATAACTGTATATGTTGTTACCGTGGTAATCATACCCACGCTTTGATCTGAATTCTAACATCAGTTTTCTGTCAATTTTTCATCCATGCAACATTTTTTATTTTGGGCCATATCCTTCACCCTCACAGGGCTGCTAGTAATGCTAGCTTGCCATACCTTTCTGCTTTGTGACACTGCTAATTGCTCCTCACAATAGCGATTTAACCAAAAGCAAGTTCCTGAACTTTTACACCGGGAGTCTGGTGATGTACCGGAGGTGCTGTGTGTTATGTCACCAGGCGCTGCTGAAGCAGTTCGCAATAAATAGGAGATGAACTATGGTGCATTGTCTGATTGGCAGATGATCTTTAGAAAGTGCAGTGCAGAAACAACACAGCACTTAGTATTTGAAACATTGAGGAGAAAAAAGGATTTAAAAATGAAGGCAGGGGAGAAAAACATACCAATATCAGAGAACTTGGAAAGGTCAGTCTCTACGCTTTATCCCCATTTACATTGCAATGGACCAGTTGGCGATTCTCATATTACCACTGCAGCAAGAGAGAGAAGAACATTAAGTATAGTGCAATGGAATGCTTGTGCAACATATTTGGCTCTGCTGCAGCACAGCAATGAAGTCATGATCACAGTTCAAGGCTGTGTTGAGACACCACAGCTGGATTGTGTTTCATATTTCTCGAGAGGACAACGGGGATGTGATGTCTGATGTCATTCGAGAGGAGAAAGGGAGTTGGGGGGATATGAAAGATGAGTGAACTGAGGCATAAGTGTGTAGTAGGTGATATACCCAAATGCGGAGTGCAAAGACTGGATAATTGCATGATGGGATGTGTGAAAAAATCCTGACATGGGAAAAAGAAGAGCGGTGCACAAGATGGAAAATAGATTAGTGTTATATGAGAATCACCCCCTTGAACTTTCATCATTAACTTCAGATACAGCCTTTTGAACTTGAATCAGGGCTAGACAGAGACGAACAGAAACCGTGGGCAGAGATTTCTTTAATGATCTGCATTAACATTTTGCTGTTAACATTTAAAAAAGTTCCTCCTTTAGTCTTGGTGAGTTTCATTTTTTTATTTTAACTGAAGGATTAAGAGGTTTCTTCTCTTTGGGCTGAGAAAAATTTAACCCAACCTTTGATCCTTTCAAGCCCTTTCAAGTCGGACTGAATAAAGTTTAAAATACATGGTGCTAAAGCTCAAAACAAGGTTGTTTTTATGTTCTTGAAAAGCTGACATTTTAAAGACAGGATTTTTACCCAAGGGTATGTTGTTCCCATAGAAAAGAACGTGTAGCTGTTTTTCTTTTTCCAAACCTAAGTTAAAAGTTTACACGGACAGTTACGTGCTCAGTGTGATTGCTGACCCTTGAACCCCCAAAAGCTATTAAAACCCAATATCAGGGCATCATCATCATCTTTTCTGAAAAGCAATCGTTTTGTAGATACTTCTTCTTATTTCACCTGGCAGCAGTGGCCCATTGTGTCTTTGCCTTGCTACTTTAATCACTCTGACCTGGGTTCTTACCCCAAGGCTTCAAGTTGTCCTTGTGATGTGATGTGATGAAAAGCCTGCAGGGGGGCGGAGGGGAAGACCATACCAAGTCAAGTGAGCCGGGCTTTGATCAAACCCCAGCTCATAAGCTTGATACACTCATAAAATGGCCGATGATTCCTTGTTTGGACCAGCGTTTAGCCGATGGCAATTCCAGATGTTTCCTGGGTGTCCCACAGAGTGAGAGAGGGGGTTAACACTGGGTTGCATGACCCCGGGGGAACCTGTAAATCCAGGCGAATGGTGATTACATGTATCGCAGACTGTGAATCAACCTTGTAAGCTGCTGCCCTCCTGACACAAAGTTCCACTCATTTGGAAAATATCAAAGCAGGTCCTTCCTGCAGTAGTGGAGTTGGATGATGGGGCTGTAGCACGTGCTGACTGATTGCAACACTATATCATGTGGAAAGATCGCTATATTACATCTGTGTGCACTGACCAGGAGACACCCCCACCCCTGGACTCTGTGACCTGACAAAGAAAGACTAACAAGCATTTCCAAGCCTTTTCAAGCCGTGCAGCAGAGCAAGGATGCAACAATGATTATAAATCAGAGTAAAGTTGAATGTGATGACATGCTAAGACAATGGCCACAGTGTGAACAAGAAATCAAAGTTATTCATCTGAGGGGAATACTGAGTAACACCAACCAAATAATAATTCACTTTGATTCAATTGTATTAAAAATAGAGAATATGAATATATCGTCTTTAAAGTGGAAGTGATGAAGGCAATGTGAAATAATGAGAATGATTCTGAATAAAACTGAATATGACGACATGCTGAGACAATGATAAAAGAATATTTAAAGCTTTTCATCTGAAGGGACTTACACTGCAAAATTCTCTCTCAAAAATTCTGTTCATCTTATACTAAACATTAAAGCTGAAATCCGTAACTTTCTCCATGTTGCTGCTCACTCCGGCGGTGATAGGAAGTTAGAATTAAGTTGAAACTGCAGAAAAGGTGGAGAGTTGTGTGGAAGCCTGATATTCATTTGCCAACACAAAACTTGAAAGATGTCCCAGCTCGCAAAGTGTCACTTTTTATGCTGATACTTTAAATGTGTGACAATACAAAACGTTGCGTGAAAAGCAACACTTCCAGCATGCAGCATCTGTTTACTTTATTAGTACTGTCAACCAGAACAAATAGGGTTTTATTCCATAGCCTGGGGTCAGCACACCAAGGCCCCCATCTTTGCCTGCCACCCAATGGCAACACAATCTGGTGTGAACCCATAACGCAGTGGTCCCATGTCATTCCTTTAGGCCACATGGGTGCAGGCCTGGCCACTAGGTACTTGCAGATGAGCTCCCCTTCCAGGCCTGTCTCTATGAGGGGGCCCTGTTCTCCCTAATCTGGATGTGGTAGGTTGTTTCCAAAGTTGGAGCTCCATTAGGGTTTGGGGTGGGAGTGAGTCACTGCCCCAAGTGACAGGTGGATCATTGCCGCATGAGAAGTGATGCAGATGCTGTACCATACTGTCACAGTGAACAGGGAGCTGAGGCTGAAGGCGAAGTTCTCAATTTACCAGTTCATCTATTTCCGAGCCCTCACCTATAGTCATGTAATGACAGAGAGAACGTGACTGCAGATTCAAGTGGCCAAAATGAGCTTCTTTAGCAGGGTTCTGTGCTCACCCTTACAGAAGCGCTCAGACATCCGAAAAGAACTTAAAAATAAGGCTGCTGCATCTTCGCGTTGAAAGGAGCTAGTGGTGGTTAGGTGGTTAGCTATGTGGTTCGGGAATCTGATTAGGATGCCTCCTGGGCACCTCCCTGTGGAGGTTTTCTGGGCACATCAAACTGGGAAGAGACTAGGCTTTACTGTAGTATGTGCTGTACGTAGCATGGAGAAGGATTTATGGGACACCTTTCACAGCCTGCTGCCACTGTGACCTGTGGTAGAAAACGGATGGATAGATGGATGGAACAAGTATCAGAGCAGGTTGAGTTTCAAGAATGTCACAGTAAAAGTTTTTATGTTTTTTACTATTTTACTCAAAACAAGAAAAATGTGAGTGTATTTCACTTTTTTTCTGGATCTATCTTGAAATAAGCAAAAAGTAACCATTGAGAAGTGTATAATCTGTCTTGAGTTTAAAGCTCTTTTTGCAGTGTAGTAGGGACTCTGCATACTAAGGGAAAAACGAACATTAAGTCACAAGTTTAACTTTGTAAAAATGAGCCGATGTGTACACTTGGAATGTGTTTGGTCTCTGTTTGAAAAAGCCAATAACAACAAACGAGAGCGTGAAGAAGGTCCCATTAGCACCGCTATCATCTCCAAACCTTGTCATTCATCACTGTGACATTTGTTTCGAACTCATCTGAGTGGCAGTTGCTCATTATCCCAGCATGCAACATGCCATTTAAAGATAAGAGACAATTATACAGTGCACACAACGGGTTATTGAGGATCTTTCTATGACCCTGACAGAGCCATTGAACAGCTATTAATATCTCATCACCTGCCAAATGATATGTTTGCGTTAATTAAAGGGGCTATTAACACCAGGAATGAACCTTAGCACGTGAAGTAGATTTGTTGTCAACTTCAGCATTGTCCTAATGTTGTCTCCTCCACGCGACAGGCCCAGATGGTGAGGTCTGTTAAAGATAGCATAGCTTTTCACTATTTATCTTGCCCTCACCGAGCCCGGGGAGCGCTGTTGCCTCTCTCAAAACCTCACAGCACAGAGGCTTCACTTCACACCTTTTGTGAAACAAGCCACCCTCAGTGCCTTTGGCTACGGGAACTGTTCATTACAGAGGAGTGAGACTGCGTGGCGAGAGAGCTCGCAACCTGTTTGACACATTTCTCTGTGGGTGTAATTGCATTTCCCGTTTCCCTGTTGTTTCATTTCGGAAAAATGCCAAAGCTCTCCCAATTAAACCCGGGGTGTTTTGCAGTACATTCTCTCTCTGTCCTTCTCTCTTTCTAGCTTCCACCCCCTCCCTCCACCTCCACCGTTGGCTCAAGTTGGTCAGTAATGCGTGGTCAAGAGGGATCCAGACAAATTCCGTCACAACTCACAGCCTCACGCATCCAAAAGCCTCTCTGCGCTCAAGATGTTTTCCAAGGCACTGTTGTCAGTTAGTAAAATATTTGTCTCCAGATACTGGCCCAAAAACCTGCAAATCTTGACCTACAAAAGGAAAAGTGCTTCTTGGTTTTTTTGTTATTCTTTTTCCCAGATTACTGTGCCTGCAGCCCCTTGCATGAACCCAAATCAGATGACTTGGAATTTGCAGTGTACAAGGATGCACAATTAATTGTTATTCTGTCTGCTCTTTGATAACAATATGTTCCTTCAGGCTTTGGGAATTGAGTGAATGCACACTAGATTAAGTTTTAAGGAGTTGATTAAGATTTAATATTTGAATGCATTGCAAAAACTTGAAATTATACTATGTGGACAGCCTCCATCACTGTGGTAGTTTGCAGCACCACAGTCCAAAGATTACACACTCCAGTACTTACATGCATGTCTATAATAAATGTTCAAAGAAAGCTCATCTTCCTTTAACAAAAAGTGACACTAATATCAATAATTAAGTCTGCTGCATACGTGCTGCATATACTACAAGACCACGGCAACGCAACCATTCACCAGCAACATCCTCCGTAATCGAATGTGCTTTACTGGTCAGTGACAGCTATTCATATAGTTAGAAGGTTTTATGACTTTGGCAGGAGATTTGATCACCTACTTCTACTTGCTTATAGCGTATTCACATCACATTGCACAGACCTTGATTACAAGCAGCCAAGTGGGAAAAAACACTCAGCCCCCTAGTTGTAATTCCAAGTCAGATACAGTATATCAGGAATTTCTGAAAGCTACAGTGTCAGTGTTAGCAAACCAGTGGCAAATTGGCTGAATCTAAATAAAATGCAATATTAACAAAAATACAATTGATTTAGCTAATTTTGAAAAAGGCGTTATGAATTGTGTGTATCTAGCTTCACTTGTAAATACAGTGCTACAAATAACAGTACAATAAAATAATACAAATCACTAATCTAGGGTTAAAAGTTGTTTATCTGTTCCGTCTGAAAGATAGCAGTGAGGCTAACCATCTCAGAATGATGCATGACCGCTCCCAAGTTTGAATAACAAGTGGTTTCCCCAGTCTTCTCATTTGACTGACATGGCGAACCTGGCAAAATTTCTGGTCCAGGCTGAGGCTAAAGGGGTTGAGTACGGTCACTGGTTGTTACTATAGTTACACATTCAACTCCATACTCCATACAGCTGAGACAGTTGTTGTAGGATAATCAAAAAAAGTTTGAGGCCTATTATTTTAGACAAAGGCAACATTACCTGCATGCCCAGTAAGATAATAGCAGTATAAATATCCTGAGAAAGCATCTTTGACAAATTTGGCTCTTGGCTAACAGTCCCTTGCCAGAACTTTCATTTTTTACAGTGTTGTGTGCCATGAGTGGAGGTGGGGAAGAGGTTATTCTGCGAGGATCCGCTGTGCACACAGGCATGCTGGACCAAGCTGCTTCTAATTAGCGAACACAAAGACACCCGCCACCCGAACACGTCCAGTCCAAGGGAAGTTTGGCACACACGAATCTCGATGAAAAGCATTCCATCGCTAACAGTGTGGAGCTCTGGAAAAGAACCCAGTCTGAAAAATACTGGGCAGACGAGGATAAGGGATGAGGTCGCAGTGCTGTGAGCGGTCCTGGTGTGTTTATTTGTCTATCAGGTGTGTGTGCGTGTATGTGAGGATAGAGGGTGTGGTGTGCAGGATGCTTTACTCTGAATGTTCCCTTCAGGCCAAAGGGTGCCAAAGGGTGTTCCTGCAGCTGCTGTACCTTAAAACAAAGCACTTTAAAGACGGCTGCCGTGTAATTGGCAGGAACTGGATGTAAGACAGTCAGAGTAAATGAATAATTTAACTCCATGGGGGCAGGCGGGCTGTCACATGGCTGCCATCAATGATTGACATGTTAATAACATTTGTCACCACAAAGGGAAACAGTCGAATTTATTGGTGTTATTTATTTATTTTGAATATTGAAAAAGTAGTATAGTCTGATCCAGATGAAAATTTGACTGGGGCCGGGTAGATAAGACAAATGTGAGGTGTCACAAGATGAATAAGAAGATGGGGAAAAAAACATACTTTTGCCTCAGAAACTGTAATTGTTTTTTAAATGTTTTTTTATTGAGAAATGCTGGATTGTTTTACCTCTTCAGGCCTCTGAAAACTATCTGAATGAAATAATCTTAGAATGAAACATCACTTTTTGGTTAAACCGGTTGCAACTCACAGACATATGAAACCTGCGATGAGGGGGGTGCAAGTAGGCATTGCTTTGTTTTAAAGCGTCACAAGTGAAAAAGGTTAGGAACCAGTGACTTAATTTGCATTTTCCTCCCCATTTTGCTTTTTAGTTTATATAATAATGAGAATATTTTCTGAGCCATGCTGGTTTTAAGATGACCATTTGGGTCCACACCTGGATATAAAATCAATTAGGTATTTTTCTGTGAAAATTAGTCAAAACCAAAAATGATGAACCACAGGTATTAACTGTTACTGAACTTGCTGGTTGATTATATTGCAGATCAATTTCACCCCCAAAAAAACTTTGCTCTTCCTCCTCCTGGGAACAATATCTCCCTGCGAAATAGGCCTCTGCCACCCTGCTGAATTTCCATGTGACAAAGATTGAACTACAAAAGGAGAAATAAACACACATCATCATTCGAAGGAACTGCAACAATGTCATGCCCTTGAGAGACAGAAATGATTACCGCATGTGGCCCCCGCATCATCGGCAGGCATTTGCTGACAATAGCAGGAACAAAGACCTTGCAGACGGCAGAAGTGGTCTTTGACTCTACTGTTCCATTACCGCATGGCACTGGTCCAATCCCACAACGCAGCACACGTCCATCCACAAAGGCAGAGCTCTGTTTACGATGCAGGGATATACAGCACAGGAGGATGTGTGCAGTAGTAGTGGGAAGCAATTATGACCAATAGCTTGTGTGCGATTACATCTTGATGTTTTGTCAAAATGCAGAAAAGTGTAGGAGTGTATCATGTTGCTCCATTTGGCGCAATCACACGAGAAGCTGGACCTTCCACACAACAAAGAAATGCCTTTCAACAGGGAAAAGAGCAAGAGCCCACAAAGGCTGACACTGAGACACTAAACTGGATTATGTATAATACGCTGCATTAGATGTGGTACATTTCTGAGCTGTCACCATGGCTTCCCAGTATGGGTGTGACCTAATATATTATAAATATTGACAGAAGACAAAAACAGTCAAATAATCCCACTGACAGGGTGGCCTGGTTAGAGAAACTGCACTCTATCTCAAAAGTTTTAAAGATACGGAACTCCTCTCGGGTCAAACACTGTTAATGTGGGGAATGAGTGTTGAAAATTTAAGATACTTCTCTCAGAAAAATGACCACTTTTCAGTGTTTTAATTGGGGCAGTCTGCTTCACTAAGTTTTCTCTCTCTTAATTGACTGTGCGAGACACGCTTTATCCTGACCACACAGCTCCGGTTCAGAAAATATTCATTGTATTGCAAAGTGATATAAAACATTCATAAACAATCCCCGGCTGAACTCGGTGTCTTCGCCAGGGAAGGCTGCTGAGCAGTAGTTCATAATGCATACTGATGGATTGGGGTTCTTTTGTCTTTGAACTCTTCTAGCAAATCCGACTGAGCATACTAATACACCCCATTAACATATTTGGTTATAGGGTGCACATAAAACATAGCGGGACAGAGTTAGCCGTTAGTGCTCTTAAAGTCTAGAAGATTTAGTGCTGTTACAACAGTATAAGAGCAGGTATTACCTTCCAGTTAAAAAATGGAGGTCCATCAGTTTTTGACATTTTATGACTGCAGGTTAAACCAGATCAACTGATTGCTTGGAGATCATTAACTCTGCGCACCATCACTTATCAAAACAACCCCTTGGCCACTTTTCTACAAGGTCTAAACTCTTAAGCAGATGTGCAATGCTGTGACTTGACTCTGTGTGCGTGCAATGAATTAAAACTGGACAGAGTGAAGGAAATGAAGCTTGCTTAAAAGATCCTGGCGTCTGGGATATAATTAGTCAATGTATGGGGTGGGATTGGGATCAGTAGTGCACCTTCATAAAGTGTAAGAACTTGCAAGAGACAGATTAAAAAAAAGGAACCGAAGCAGCAGAGGCCAAGATATGCTGACGTTTAGTCCCTTGCATAGGTCAAGATCCGGAAACGCCGAATAGCACAGTTTTCATAATACAACTCAATAGCATCTTTCATTAGACCCTAACTGCCTGCACAAACTCCACGCCACCACTTTGAATTTTAACTCACAAGTCCAATCTGAATCTGAAGTGCCCCTTTAAATCAAACAAAACCCTTGCTGGTCTCAGTCTTAGTCTGAGACGCATGCTCACTAGAATCATTTTCACATATAATGAATGTTTGGGCCAGCTTAGTATATACTGAGACGGTACAGAGACAACGGGTACTCGCCGTAAACAGTGCATAATGAGACAGTGTGAAACAGGAGCACCGCACACTGTATTTCACTCCTCATACAGTACACTCAGCAGTCTGAAGCTGTGGGTGATTTAGCAGCACATCGCAAAGCACAGCTGCAGGGAAGAGTGCAGTCAGTCACCAACAGAGAGGTGGTCAAGCATAAAATAAGAAAGGTATACATTTAGCTTTTTGGACCAGCAGCTACGTATATTTGAACTTAAGTGCTTCACTGCTATCACTAGTCAGTGCTCCACTACGGAGTATGAAATTACACTGTGCATTAGCCGTGCATCAAAAACTCACTGCATACAGTACTGTAGGTCACAGTAAATACTCATTTCTGGTTGGCTGACAGGTGTCTGTTACAAACAGAAAACCTCAAACACAGTTCCAGTTCACACAGTTTCTATATCAGTGTGTGAGGAATATTATAGCAACAGTACTTGCTAATATTCTAATATTCATAATTTCTGGTCTAGTAGCTTGCAGTAAGAGGAAACATTTTAGAAAGCAGTCTAGCAACATTACTAAAAAAAAAAAAACATTCCTCTTTACTATTTTTAAGGACATCAAATAATAACATGAACCTGAAGTGTTTTTAGACTAAATTTAGCTCTCATTTTTGCATTGCAAGAGAGAAATGATTATAAACAGTCTGGGTAATTTCTGGGTTGAGTTTAAGTAAGCATCTTATTTTACTCATTCCACCTGTGACTGAGATGCAAGACAACAATAACGGATAATCTAAATTCCTGTTGTTGAAAGGTGTCAGATATTGCACCACTAAAGAGGGCTGTACAGGCATTGCAGCAGAGCTTGAACAGTGTCTGATAAAGCACACAGAGCAGAAGGTACGGCACTCTGTTAAACACAGACTGCAGCACCTTGCGTAGCCCCAGAGAGGCAGAGGACGAGCCCTCTGCTCCCCTCTGAACACCCAGCTAACTCGGGCCGACACCGACACTACAGCAGCCAGAGGGCCTTAACTTCAGCGGCCGACACAAGCTGGAGAGCAGCCATTATGCCTCGGGGGGAAAATCCTCCCCCCACCGAGGGAGAGCGGCCTCAGTGAGGATAGCGGGGACATTAGCAAGTGTCAAGATGGGGAGCTGATCCGAGCACAGCAGCAAATGGAGTGAGAGGAAAGTGATTCATGCCGACATGTGATGATGTGCCTGGCAAAGTGTCTCTTTCTGTGCAAGTGATATAAAGACTGGTGTCAAAGTCGTTCATGTCACTTTCTTTGGTCAAGGATTAAGCCGGCAATATGCTGTTGAAATGAATGGACTTTATGTCTGTCATGACGAGTGAGCTCTCCAATTTGTCTTCTAAACCTTTAAAAATGAACATCGTTAATTGTAACTGGCATAATCACAAACTGGATGTATTTAACGACAAGTGAACATACACTGTACTACTGCGAGTACACTGGTCTGATAATGCTGAGCACCAGTCCAGCCATTACTGCTGGATAAGTCTATATTTATAACATTCGGTTCCTCCTCCTACTCAGAAATATACCAGGAGAGACTGCACAGTCAAGGCTTTGTCTTCCGCCTGGATGTGCATTAAGGTAATTAAAAAAACTCAAGGACTGAGCTCACCAGACAGATTATTTCCTGAGTCAGGGAGCGGCCTTCAATCTTAACAATGGGATTCTCCGGGATATTGAAAAAAACCTATTTCTTGTCTAATTAATAATCTTAAATAAGAGCGTGTTTCATGGGCGATATCTGTAATTCAGCAGTTAGAAGAAGAATAGAAATATCTACAATTACATTTCTGGCTATTTTGCTTTCAATAGTGGCATTAATTGAGAGCAACACGCTAATTAGTTTCAGTGACTTGGTATTTAGACATCTTAGGAACTTGTAATTATGAACTCAGTTAGTCAAAACTACAGTTAATACCAAAGCCTTGTCATTATACAATAGAGCTATAAAAAAGTAAAAAGTGGTAATGAGGATGTCTTAATAGACAGTCATTTATATATGATGGAACCTTTTTCAGTTCAGCCGGCAGTCAATTAAAGTCTTGTATGGTTGTTGGTTGGGTTTTATAAAATGAATGTGAACTGTGAAATGCAGATCACGTAGTTTGGACATGAATAATGAGAAGATGAAGTTTCTCCAGCATCAAAAGATTAAGTGTTCACCACATGAAAACACGAGGAAATGATGTGGTTAAGGTTCAGTTCAGGCAACCAGCAGCCTTTTGGTCAATTCAACATCAGGGGACTGAACTTGTACATGACCAGAAGTATGTGGACATCCCAACATTACACCCATGTGTGATTGTTGAACATATCATTTCAAAACCATGGGCATTAATCTGCTGTGGGCATCCACTCCTCTGGTTTCAGCCTTTCCAACAGATTTTGGAACCTGCAGGGATTTGCTCCCATTCAGTCACAGCAGCATTAGTGAGGCCCAACACTGATGTTGGATGATAAGGTCTATGCTCACAGTCGACATTCAGTTCATCCCAAAGGTGTTGGGGTTGAGGTCAGGGCTCTGTGCACGCCAGTCAAGTTCTTCCTCACTGAACTCAGAAAACCATTTCTTTATGGACCTCCCTGTGTGCAGGGGGGCATTGTCATGTTAAAACAGGAAAGGGACTTATTCAAGCAGTCACAAGGAAGTACACTATTGTCTAAAATATCATCGTATGCTGTAACATTAGCATTTTCCTTAATTAGATTATTAAGGGCCTCGCTCAAACCATGAGAACACAGCACCAGACAGGAAACCCCTGGCCATAATTTCAGCTTTAAACTACTTCCTGTTTCCAGTTGTGCCTCCTCCAATAGAGTTGCAAATTGGGAGGAACTGCTGGTTCCAAAAGTAATTTTCCTAGCTGTAAATTAGGATTTTAAAGTTAATCAAGTCCTAATGTTTCTCAACTTTGTTTCTGAGAAGTCATTTTTTTCTCTTCTTTTTGGTATGATGAATAACTATAAATACAGTTCTGATGTATTACTTGCTACTGTATGGAGAGGAAGCCAGTCCGACATGTGAATCAGAGCTGTAGCAAACTTAAAACACCATGAGTCTTCTCATGCAGCATACAGCTGCTGAATTCATGTAATATATGAAGAATCTGAATTTACTGCTGAATGTAATATTAGGCTTCTACACAGCGTTATGTAGCTTTATTCACTGTTAGCGGCACACACAACACAATTTTAAGCTCTGTGATTGGATGTTACTTAAACAAGATCTTATAATTGACTTCTTTCCTGTGCACAGACTTGTACATTTGACTTTTTTACAAGAACAAGACATTTTCTTACACAGTTGCTCATTTTTTTTGTACTGACAATTTAACTGGGAGAATTTCATATTCATTAAAAGCTAGAAAGTGCGGGACTTTTGCTTCTGGACACGACTACACTTCAAATAACCCCTTCCACTTTGCTGCGGTATTATCTTTGAAGGTAGCAAAAAGTACGTCTCTTACTTGGCATGCACAGAGCATATATTGTATGATTTGTATTTTAAGACATTGTGCTCATTTCAGTACCTTTCATTAGACAGGGCAGGCTAGAACTCTTCATATTGCTGAGTTGTGATCAGCTCACATCAAACACTCATACAGCAGCGGGCTTTATTCACTATTCCACTGCCCTTGAAAATTCTATTATAGAAATCCATTTGGTGGACTGAAATGACTTATTCCCTGAAGCCTTTGAACCTCTGCAGAGCTGGTCAGACCAGCAGACGTGTGGCAGTTTCCCACTCAGACATAATGACAGGCGCATGGTGCAAAGTGACAGGTCGACACCTCGCCTCCCCGTGGAGAGGTCACAAGGAAGGTGGTGACTCTTCTCGTCTCTTCGGGCGTCATCAGATGCTGGTTACGGACAGACACGCAATCAATACGGCTTGACAAACGATGGAGGTCTCAGGGCCGCCGAAAGACACGCTGGCTTGAAGATAAAAGTAATTTCTTAAGAAAGTGAGATGGCTAGTTTCATTAAGCCTCAACACTATCCATTAAGTATAAAAATATAGCCTCTAATTACACATATTGGATCTGTTACAACTGTTTCCTTTAGGGTTTGGCTTTATTAAAAGGGACTGTGGATTTAAAAGTCCTGGAGCTCCGTGGATAAAATTACTGCTGTTAAACTTACAGGGTCAAAGTCTGATCTGTGCTGTTTTTATTTGGCAAAACCACTTAAAGGTAATTACTAAGCATGTAGTGACCATCACTCAAAGTACCCACAATGCATTTAAACAGCCCAATAAGTTCCATTTACACAGGCTTTCACTCAAAAGGGCCATTAGAGACACGGTGGAAACATCACAGAGATTTATTTTTATACGTTTAATTATTTAGGTATCCTGGGAAAGCCATGGGATTGCTCTGGTCTAAATAAGTTGAGTAAAATATTAAAGAGTAACTTGACACCAGGCTTTAAAGCAGCGTTTTACTGCCCACTCAGGTTGAAAGTTTCAGGTCTGTTTCACCTTTCTGGTTAGGTGTTGTCAGAAATGGGCTCTTTTGTACCTGTAACCACACCTAACCCTGATGTCACAGTGTACTGACACACCCTGGGTACGCTTCTTCATCACTGCAGCAAGGTGAAAGGTTAAACCACTGGAGGTCGGCTAAAGCAAGATTTTCAGAGGGTGTTAGGTTACTTTTTAAGTTTAAATGTTAACTGTTACTGTAGTTACCTGTTACAGAACGTAACAAAGCATTCAGACTCTGAATAAAACCCTCTGGAAATGTCTATTTTCATACTCGATTGTTTAGTGGAGGTGAATGGACTGAATCATTCCACATGTGTTTTACAATCCAGCATGATTTGCAAGCACCAGGCAGCACCTGCTTGTATATTGTCTAATGTCATCAAATGTTGAGGAAAAACAACTACTTTTTTCACTCCATTGTTATTTTCTTTTTCATTTACACACGCAGGCACAAAATACCCACACCTATAGACATGCATTGTTTGTTGTGGAGAGATGTCAGAGTGATGGGGCTGCACAGCACAGCGCCTCGAGCAGTTAGGGGTTCGGTTCACGTACGTCCGTGCTGGACTTTAACCAGCAATCCTACGGTTCCCAAGCCAAGTCCCAGCGCACTTGGCTCATTCACATTCTGACCTGTCCAGAGTGTTGCTATTGTGAGGAATTACACAGATGGAGTAAAGTAAATACCTGTGCCTGTATCACATTCATACATTTCCATTCTGTTACTCCTTGTCAGGCTGATACAACTAATCAACCTTAATTCAAACCATAGCCAATGAATAAGAGGTTTTACATATAGGTGTTCTCAACACATAGTGCCAGGTGAGAAACAATGATACCTTTCACTTTTCTTTTAACAACAACAGAAGTTTGTTTGAGATAAATAAATGAAGAGCACAAGTAAAAGAAACCCAAGCTTCAAACAAAAAGAAAACCCACAAGACATCAGACTACTGGATTCACCAAATGATGAATAACCGCTGTATCTCTATCTAAATATCTACAAAAAGCAACACGTGAGATGGTTATCTCTTTGTTTGTTTATCAGGTACTGGCATTACGCATGATTATTCCCATATTCTATTCTCATTACAGCCACTGTAGCTCTGACACCTGCACTTCTAGTGATTGATATATTGACCATTTACACACTGAAGTCTATTTTTCCATTGAGCCAACATCAGCCAAGTTACTTCAAAAGAACATTTTCTCATAGACTCACATATAGATTTTGTTATGCAAGGCAGCTGTTCAGGGACCCAAGGGTTGTCATTCTCAGTATGTAAACCTGAACCTCTAACACTGTATTTAAACAGTAATATGAGATGTTATTCAAATTACCACATGCAATATGGTTCCTCAGCAAACAGGTCAATGTTCAAGAAAATAGCAGAGGAACCAATGAGTCATGGGTGATATTTCAGTCGGGGACTCTCACGCTTGGTGAAGGTGGTTATGGAGGCTTTACACCCCCTCACATACACATCCATATTAGCCTATGTTGTTAAACTGTACCATTATGTAACGTGACAGGGTGTCAATAATGACAGCACAGCGCAGTATGCTGTCATTATAGAGGATTAGTGATTTAGAGCATTGTGCAGGGGAGTGGGAGACGTCACTGCAGCGACCATGAATCTGACGCTGCTTCTTCTGTACAGATGCTGGCCTGCAAAGAGCCACGAACACTGAAGATTAATGCATGGTCTGACACACTGAAATTAATCAAGGGCAGCAGCAGAGTGAGCTGCGTATCTGTTTCTAATCATACAGTGTATTTTTTGCCATAACTGCTTTAAGGATGGAAAGTATTTGGTGACTTCACCCTGAAAGGCAGGGAAAGAATGTAATATTGAACTTGTTTTTATTTTTCTTGGTCTTTTTTGATCATTTATAGTTTTTCACCTGTTTGACTCCTTATTTTATGACTGACTTTAGTTTTAGTTTATTTATCTTATTTTGATTGCACTTTGGACTGCAGTATCTGTATAAAATGTTCACCAGACACCCGGACCATCATTGCAACATAATGTACTATAGGTACTATGGGTTGACCAACTGGTCAGTTAATGCCCCTTCCACTCTCAGGCTGGTCCTTTCCTCTGGTTGTCATAGTAAATTGGCTCGAAGAACCAGTTTCCCCCACCAGAGACCACTTGTTGGCTGCTGACTTTTTAAAGCAGTATGCGGTCTGTTTAGTGAAATGCTGTTCATGTGTGGTGGTTGATAATGATGCATTGTAATGGAATGATTCCAGAGGGCAATTTTGGACTTGAATTGCTAGTGAGGGAAGAAATTGTGATTATAGGAGAAAGAATAGGCTCAATGATTTCTGGGAAACAAAGTGTAGAGGAACATGTATAATGCATATATGCAACTTATCTACAGTTACTGTACTGAAAAGACTACTTAATGCACATTTTTGCTTTGGTTCATTTATTCACCCCAAACAGCCAACGCACCGACCACAAAAACATTAGCTGTAGCAACAGACGGGTGACAAATTAAAGGAAAAACTAACATAAAGTGTCTTAGTAAGGTGTTGGGCCACCATCTGCCGCCAGAACAGCTTCAATGCGCCTGAAGTCTCTGAACTGTGCTGGAGGGATGAACACCATTCTTCCAAAAGATATTCCCTCATTTGGTGTTTTGATGATGGTGGTGGAGAGCGCTGTCTAACATGTTGGTCCAAAATCTCCCATAGGTGTTCAACTGG
>NTHP01000213.1:444909-471685 GCA_003416845.1 Oplegnathus fasciatus
AGGATAAAGGTGATCACTCAGAACAACTTTGTATTGATCTGCAGTGACCCTTCCCTCTAAGGGGACAAGTGGACCCAAACCATGCCAGCAAAATGCCCCCCACAGCACAACAGAGCCACCGGATCTGCATTCGTTATGTTTCTCCACTCATTTATTCAACTTTTTCCTTTAATTTGTCACCCGTCTGTAGCTGTGTGTGTTTATGTGACAGCTCACTCAAAACTCACCAGGAACTCCAGCTTTCAGTTATTTTCCTCCAGTCTGTCCTTTTCACTTGTGTCCATGTGTTCATGAATTGGAGTCATAAAGTGTCAGCATAAGTGTGAACTGCTTGCTAAAGCTGAAACATTTTCAACTCTGTGTGGCTGTGTAATATTTGCTTTGCGCCCTGTCTGAACACATCTGCATGCTTCTTTCACTAAGTGCGTCGATGTTTTTAAAGCTGCAATAAGTGAGGTTATTTTGGCCACTTGGGGGCAGCGGAAACAAGTTGTGAACACAGCACTGACTTATCATTACCTTTTAAGTTTATATGGCAAACTTGTTAGCAAACAGTTGTGTATTTACACATCCAGCCACTACGAAGCATCATTATGATTCATCTGGAGTCGTGTTTGTGTCCACCTGGTGAATGTAAGTCCAATATTTACTCTCTTTTAGCTCTGTTTTTGGCCTCGACCAACTCCTGAGGGAAAAACAGGCTCTTCAGCTGCTAAATGCTCCACTATGTTCACCAGTTACTCTCTAACTGAGTCTATCTGCTGTTTGGTGCTGAGCAGGTAGTGTACAGTGGGTTTTTAGAGCTTTTTCACTGAAAACAGCTGCCTGCTGCTGCCGAAAGCGACGCTATGAGAGCGGTGAGAGTGAACCAGAACAGTAAAGTTGTGGGACGGACAGCTAAACAATGAGCTGAAACTCACTATACAGCTCCCTAAAGCCGAGGGGCATTTGATACAGTGTTAAAAAACAAAAAAACGCTTTAAAGCCCTGTAATTTGTTGATGGTGTATAGTGGTTGTGGGCAATAAAGCTCCTGTAACCGACTAACTAACCAACTTCGGCTGCAATGAATACAGCATGTAATATGACACTAAAGTAGATATATTTTTTTTATACTACAACTGTGCTGCTTCAGTATTACTTTGCATTCTGCACGTCATACTTCAGCAGCCATGTATGATTTTAAATTGCTTAATTTTATATGTACTGTACGCACATAGTCAGGGGCATTTGGATTTTTGGGATTCGGATCATCATCAGATACACAATCACACACAACAAAGTGTGCGCTGAAATGCTTAGTTATCATCTCTGCGCATGTTGCAAGTATAAAAGAATAGAGAATAAATATACAGCTGGGGATGACAGACCTGGTTCAAGTCTTACTAAATCATGAACTTTTTCTTTTTTGGAATTTGTTTTGATTCGTTATGAGCACCAGATGGACAAAGTTAATCACCTCACAGTGATTCAGATTGTGTCAGATAAACCAGTCACAGAAAAGAATGATTAATATTACATCAAACTCCAATATTGGTTGAAATTTATGTTTGGTTAAAAGTCAACTGCTCAGTATCATCCATCCACGCTATCCAAGGTTCCCCTCTGCCTCCATGTTTCTTTTATCTAGCGGTGTGACTTATATAAACAGATTCTTCCTGTGGAGTTTATTTATCACTGTATCACAGACATGGAGAGCTTTATTGCCCTGAGATGATCTAAATACTGTTACAGATGTTTTTTTTTATAATGCCAAGACTAAAGTTCATTGGATTAACTGAATGTTTTGGCATAAAAATGGTCTGATATTAGCTGATGGTACAAAATAGTGGTTGCTGATATCCTCGGTACTACAATAGGAAGATAGGTACTTTGCTCAGTGGTATTGACCTTCCTTTATTATGTTGTCTTATGCTGTTTCACCTTAAAGGGATATTTCAGATTTTTTGAAGAGGTTGAAAGGGTTGTATGAGGTACTTATTAATAGTCAGTGTCTTACCTACAGTAGATGGTGGTCGGCGCGCTCTAATGGCAAGGTAAAGCGGTGAAAATGTTCTAAATATAACATACACTTAAACTGATATAAGTTTTGTACTGTAGGTGGGCCTTTTTTTAGGTGGCTAAAATACATTCTGCTGCTGCCCCCGTCCACAGCAGTACATAGATTAGCTTCTGTGACGTGTACTCCGGCTGATTCTCCAAACTGGAAGCGTGCCGACCGCCATCTACTGCAGGTAAGACACTGACTATGGATAAGTACCTCATACAACCCCACATCAAAAAATCCAAAATATCCCTTTAATCTGTACACTGGGCAGGAAATATGTGTTTTGTCCGTACGGTTTGGCTGCTCTGGAGGTTTCTCTTCATGTCTCAGTCTTTTCTCTGCACATAGAGCGTGTTGTCATTCTCCTCAGTGAGTACAGAGCCTCATGTTAAAGCCCTGACACCAGTAGTGCCAGATTACATCAGACGAGCCTCGTAACATTTGCGTGAGATGATAAAAAGCCACTGAATTCACTGGAGACAAAAAAACAAAGTGAACTAGGGTTGAACAAGCTGATTAACAAAACTCAGTAGCACAAGCTTTTTCCAGAGCCAATATGATTACTGCCAACAGGTTTCTGTACAAAGCAACCATGACCTTGTATTAATGAATTTCAGTCTGCCTGCTATTATCATCTTAAAGAGGCCATATTCAAAAGGCACTGCTGATTGTAATGAGGCACTAAGTAAAGATTTAGAGGAGCCCTATCTCATTCAGTCTTGGGGAACACTTTGACTGGGAGAGCAGCAGCACTGTGAGTCAGCCTTATTTTCCTCCTCTGCCTGTGTAATGGAATCAAACTGGGGTGAGATAATGCCTGAGTTGGCAGTCAGGCACTGCGCCCACATCCCTCAGCACAGGAAGTCAGCCGCACTCAGAGCAGTGCGCTCCTGCCATCTGCTGGTTTGGTGTGAACACGCCGCTCAGTGAGCAGACGCATGGCAGACTGACAGCTCCTGACCACTTGGCTGTACGCAAATGTTAGAGAAGGTCAGGACATCCTCTTGGCTCAGCAGGCAGATTTGCTGTAGTTTCTTTCCAAGGCACAAACACACACTCACAAAGCCACCTGCTGTGTTCAACCACAACCCCGTGCTGCCAAAGGTTAAGTGCCTTACTCAAGGGGACATTGGCAGTATTTCTTGTTTACTGTGACTGATTCCACAGCAGTTCAGGGGATTCAAACAGTAAGTTCACTATTCAACCTCTTACAGCCTCCTATTACAGCTACATGAAATATGTTTGGTATCATTTAAAAACATTTTTCTTTACATTTATTTTATTATTCAATCTAATTTCTTGATAAGTATTTATTGGCCATTTTTTAAAAAAAAGTCCCGCTTTAACTCAGTGTGTTTGCTAAACACTTTGAAATTGGAAAAAAAAAAAAAATGAAAATGGGAATTGCTCGCAAGCCTTCTCCCACTGTGCCTTTGTCCCCTTTCTAAGCGATTTATCCAGTATTTTACATACAAACAAATTAGGGTGGTACTGAAAACACAACATTATATAACTGGTTTGGATGGGGTTTAGCAAGACAGCACCGCAGATTTGACAAATAAAGGTAATGCACAATTTTAAAGTAGCTTTGTTGTGTGCTTTTTCTGATTGCTATACTGTTTGTAGCATCCCACTGAGAAATGCTTGGTTATAACCACCATGGTTATATCCCTCAGAAATTATTCTCATGAAAGGAACAATTTGCATCATTACTGAACAATTCTGTTTGTTTAATGTTCACATTCAAGCCTCTTCCTTTGTTTCCCCCATAGCATACATTGTTTTAGTTCTGCTGTGGTCAGAATGTAAACTAGAGGCATTGAGGTTCATGGTCGGCTCCTTAAAGATATAATCTTGAGGATTTTCATTTAAATAAATGTCTGTTAAGTCACTATCTATCACCGAATGAGGTAACACAATGGTGATTGAGCCTATGGCCCACTGATGAAAGCCCTTCACAGGGGCACAGTTCGGCTTTTAACACAACAGACTCGCTCTTCAACTCACCTGTATGTGAAGTGGCGTACTGTTTTTTCCGGTCTCTGCTAGCGTTGCGAGTAAACGGTTACTATGGTCGAACAAACAAAGAAAAGGTCGATGACTACAGACGATGAAACTTGAAACTGAAACAGAAGTGAGGTCCAAAAACACACCTGCAATTGCCGATTATTGCCATAGGTGCCGTGAAAGAGAACCAAATGAAATTTTTCGAGATTATAACTTTGGTGGTCTAGGCCCTGTAGCATACTGCAAAAAAATAAATCTGGGATTTAAATGTGAAATTGAAACAGAGATATAATACTTGGAAACTCTGACTTTCTTTGTGAGGGCTGATAATAGTAATTTCCCAGAGGCTGTCATGCTGAGCTCTTCATCGACTTTCTCTGGTTCATTTTATTCAGCCACGTAGCTGAGGCTAGAGCCTTTCCTTTCCCAGAGTATTGTGTGACGGACAGGGAAAATGGCCTGTATAGATTTTCAGTTCATCATAACTGACGTGTAATCCACCTGACATTTGGTGTTTGGACTGTCGCTAAGGCATAAAATCCTGGATTCAAAACTCTAAACTGCAAATACTGATACATTTTTCATTCTGACAATTAAATAGATGTCGACCTGTTCACTTCCATCAATTAGAGAATGTCCTTCAATCTAAGAATCTCTTTTCTGTGGAAGTCCAATCACAGTAGCTACTGGAGAAGAAACCTTGTTTCTTCTGATCCCATCCTGTATGTGTGCTTAGTGGAGAGGTGACTGAAAGAGAAGTTTTGTTGATGAGCTGTTGGGATCAGGGCTTAACTTAACATAACTTTCAGTGAGCGCTGCATGAAAACCTGCCCAACAGTGCCCTCTGGCTGCTTCTTATAGATTCTTTTCTCTGTATTCATGCTTCTTTTACTTTTTTGGAAGCATGCTGCAAATTTGGTCTATATGTGATATTTAAGGATTAACCACAGAGGAGTAAGACAGAATAGACACTGATTCAAATTTAAAACGCAGGCCTTAAAACATCGCTTGTGTAAACAAACCTTTTGAATTGTCAGAAAACATCAATAACTCTCATCTAATAGATCTGTCCGTCAATTTGGGAGTGAAAGAAGACTCCAGTCGTGTGTTTTAAATGTTAGTTATGGGGTAAAGGGCCCCACTAGAATTTGTGGGCCCCATGACAACATGTAATCCCTGGCATGCTCCCGGGCCCCCTGATTCATTCAGGGTCCCCACACATAATGTTTATATTGTTCCTTAAGGTACAGTTTGACATAGTACTTTCTGAAGGATGTTGTTTTTTACTCATACATTTTATGTGCAAGTGTAGTTACTACTTACATAATAAGGTCTTATCATATAATTGAATGCTACTCAGCAGCATTTAAACATTTAAATGTTTTTTACACATTCATGCATCGTTTTTATTGTTTAAGAATATTTTACTGTTAATACTTGCTGGCTTTTATGTGAGTAAAGTTATTTTAAAGTATTTTTCCACTGTGGTACTGCTACTTTACTTGATTAAAGGATATGAAAAGATCAATAAAATCTTTCAGGACATTCAGTTTAAGAATGTATTCGTACCACAACGTAAAGACATCAATTACACGCCCATGCCTATGCTTCCCTGCAACGGGATAAGGACGGGGGAAACAAGAAAAAGTTTAAAACATTCTGCTGCAGCGGTTATTAGAATAAAATGTTTAATAATCAGTGGTGGGGGAAGTAATCAGGACTTTTATGTAAGATAAAGTATCAATACCACAATGAAGAAATACTCTGTTACAAGTAAAAGTCCTGCATTTTACATTTTACTTACGTAAAAGTCAGTATTAGCATCAAAATATACTTAAAATACCAAAAATAAAAGTACTCATTTTGCAAAATGGCCCATTTCAGAATAACGTACATTATATCACTGGATTATAATTAGTGATGTAATGTCACTGTAATGTTGCAGCTGGAAATATTGGGCCAATTTTGATTTATTTATATATGTTTTATATAGATTACTTATACAATATGTACTGTTCGGTAGATTGCAAAATATCTCCCTGAGATCAATAAAGTCTTATTTATAAAATAATATCATCATTTATTTGTTGGTTATATTTTGTATTATTAAGTAAATACTAACTAAAGTTATCAAATAAGTGTAGTGGAGTAAAAAGTGTAATATTTGCCACTGAATTTTAGTGGGGTAAAAGTGGCAGAAAATGGAAATACTCAAGTAAAGTACAAGAACCTCAAGAACAGTACTTGAGTAAATGTACTTAGTTACTTTCCATCACTGAAAATAATGAAGAAAGACGACAACGCTGGAGGAAGCCAGAGGATGACAGAAAACCCCCTGAGTTCAAACCACTGAGCTGGAAATACTGAGCTCTGTCAGTGAGTCCACGATGTTCAGATCAAACCTGAGACGTACGAGGAATCTCTCTGAAGAATGTCAAGCAGATATTGTTAAAAGCGGAGGAGAAATCTGTCGACAGGAGCCTCGTCTGTGTCTCTGGCCTCTCCTGATGCTACTTTAACAGATGAAGGAAAGTCAGAGAAAAAAGAAACATGGAGAGTGATTGCAGATGCTATATCTGCTATCACTCTCCACGTTTTTTTTTCTGTTTTCAATAAAGCGGTTAAAACAACTGACCTGAAGTCAGAATTAAGATGTTGTTCTTCCTATAAAACTGTCTGGAGCTGATAGATCAGTATACTGTAAGACTGATATATGAATATGATGACTGTAACAGGACCAGTTTATTCTTTCCGATCTCACTCATATGAGAAGTAGGATCTAAAGAAGCTGATCTATATAGCTGGATAGAATTTTTGGGGATCCTGACTTGCAGCATGAATTATTTTGAATATTTTCAGTCTAATGTTAGTGATACAGCCCACCAGCCTCCACACACACACTAGATCAGAAGAGGGTGCTGTTTCTTCTGAGCGAACAGAGCTTTAAGTTGTCCGTTTCTGGGTATGAAAGGAGTGAAAGACGGATGAATAATAATTTCCAGTAGGTTTGTCATCCATAGTCAAAAACAAATACAAAGGCAGAGTAACACGAGGAATGTATGGAGAGGGTGAGAAGAAACATCATATCTGAGAGTGGAATATTGGATAGCTTTACTTCTTTAGGCCTCCAGAGAGTGAAACAATCTGACAAGGAAGGGTTGCAAGCCAAGAAGGTTGGGAGCAAGTGTTCCAGGTTACATTAGCAAATAAATGGAAGTGTCCCAATTGAACACTGTCAATGTTTATTACAATTAGTGCCAAATGACATGGTTCTTTCCAGGAATCTTCCCAAGAAATTACATTTCAGTTACTTTCAAGGAAATTATTATGAAGCTGTGGTCAGATCACTTATCACTCAAAAGTGTATGCGTAGATGTAGTGTACGTAAGTGTATGTTACAATGTAGTGCAGTAACAATATTTCTACCAAACATTTTCTAGAGGTGTTCAGTACATGTACCAACGAATCTTCAAAGTGAACTGACTCCACTGAATCAGCATCATCACTGACTCCCCTTACTGGGGACTGGGAGCACCGTTGTCAGCTCAACTGTGATTCACAGTTACTTCCTCGTTAAAAGTCTATTAAAAAGCCACAGAAACAATCATAATCTGATAACTCTGTTGTAAGTAATAGGCTGCTGAGCTGGTAACCTTATGTACAGAGCTTGTATAGGTTAGCGTTGTACCGAACTGAACGTGACAGCTAGCAACAGACTGAATGTACCACTGAAGCGAAGACAGAATCAGCACTGAACGCTGCATCAGTATGAACAGTGATACCTTCACTTACTGTTGTACATACTGAAGTGAATTTTTGAACGGTGACTGCTTGGCTTGGGAAAAAAATGTGAACGAACTGCATAGTCAGTGACTACGAGTCTTTGAACTGAACTGAATGAAATGGTACGAATCAGCTGTCTTCACTTGAAATCAACCTTCTTCAAGAGTTTTACAGAAATGGGTGTCAAGTAGTTCAAACAAGCAAGTCGAATTTTATTTGAAGGATTAAGAAAGAATCTTTCTCTCCTGGTGGACATTTTTAACCTGAAGACATTTACACACAGACTACTGTTTCACAAGTAACACCATTCACCACTACAGTACATCACCGCTTGCAAAGAAGCTAAAATGGATTCCACACACAGTGTATCTCTCTCTCTCTCTCTCTCTCTCTCTCAAATCACACACAGCAGAAAGGTCACACATGGGAGTCTGGTCGCATTCTGCAGTTGAGACAGTTATTTCCTCCTGTCATTCTCCAGGGAGCAGCGGGCTCTAAAGCCCTGTGGGAGTGCTCTGCGGCGCTGGGGGCACATCAGCGGGGTTTGAGGCTGGCTCCAGCAACCCCCCAGGGGAACCGCTTGATTAATTGAGCTGGCAGATTTATGACTGGGCTGGCAGATACTCAGCATGTTGTGTGTGTGCGTGTGTGTGTGTGTGCCTAGGAGTGTGTCTACTTCTCTTTGTATGTCTGCCTTCGTCTAAGTGTACGTGTGTGTCCCTGCGCGTTTGTGTGCCTGTGCATGTGTTTGTTTGTGTGTGTCTTAGTGTCTTCTTTGTACAGTCTGTTCAAAAGTGTACACTTTTGGACAGTTGTGTGTTTGTATCTGAGTGTTTGAGTAGATGTGCATGTGTGTGTGTGTGTGTGTGTGTGTTTGCCTGCACAAGTCTGAGTGTGTGTATTTCTGCCTCTAAACGCCTGAATTATACATGAGTGTGTATCTCTGTTTACGCATTTGTCTCTGTCCATTTATGTCAGTTTTTGTGTGCATGTGTGTGTGTGTGTCTGTATGTGTGTGTGTTTGGAAAGAGGCTCCCTCTCTCTGCCTCTCCATAATTACAGCTTCCAGGCCTCAGAGCGGCATGGGGTAACCTGGATGTCAGGGCCGGCCAGACCCTCAGCATTCCCACCGGGGTGAGTCTGGGGTCTGCTGTCCAGTCAAAACTCTGCAGAGCCGCCCGCAGGATTGATGTGCAGTAAGTTGGATAGTCTGCAGCCAAAACATCATCAGGACCTCTCTTTGACTTCACATTCTTTACCCAGCAGACAGTAGGTGGGTTCTTTTCAAATGAACTTGGATTAAAAACTTGGTGCTGTGTTAACGTGGCAATGCAGGACACACTGCATCTGGTTTATTTTACGTGTCCTGGCTAAATAATGTTACATGTGAGTTATTAATCTAGTGTCATCTTGTTAATGGCATTGTGAGCCTTTCATGGCATCTTCCCTTTAAAATGACATAATACAAAACCCAGAGTAATTAAATCTTGTACAACACCATAAACTGAAGCCTCAAAAATGACTGAAAGACAGTTTGTTACTTTTTAGTCGTTCACTATGCACAGGCCCCCCCCCACACACACACAGTTATTGTATTATAATACATGTGAGGATCTTCACTAGATCTATTCCATTGCACCAAACCATAGCCCTAACCCAAACCTCAAACTAAACTGAAGCCTAACTTTAACTCTAGACACAAGTACTAACCTATCGACTAGAAATGAGTATCGGCCAAAATGTCGCCACTTTGCAAAACATTGATCTGAAGTTTGAGACGCTGTTCAACAATCCGACAAGCACTTCATTTAAAGCATGCTGGCACTTTATTGAGTAGACAAACCTCTGGCTGTTCAACAAATCAGCCCAGTTTTGGTTGAATGTTGGCGCACTCAGCTGTATTGCGGCACCGGTGGCCCAAATCTGAGTCGGCTCTGGTCCATATGTGGCTGCCAGATTTGGGAAGCTGTTGGGGGATCAGATTTGGCCTCCAATTAGCAGCACATGGGCCAGTTTGGGCCAGAGTTGGCCAGTGGAATCGGCCAAAGTAGATGGTACATGACTAAAATAGCCTAAAAAAGAAGACCAGTTGAGACACTAGCAGATCATATCAATCATGTATAAAATAATAATTTATCTCACCCAAAAGTCAGGGGTACTTTCAGCTCTTTAAAGAAAAAAAAATCACATCGTATATTAAAGTAGATATTTCTACTTCATCTTTATTTCTCAAGTACAACAACCCGGAGTCGAATCTTTAGCTACACAGGAAAGAAGAGGTTGGGGCTCTGTGGGGTGGGGTTAGGGGGTGACTGAGCACACACACACATCCACACACACACAAATACACAGAGCCCCTGGAGAAATTCCTCAGATTTTTGTTGGGATTTCTGAGAGTGATAACTACTACTAGAGAGCATAGTTGAGCAGTGCGGTGCACAGAAGAATGCCAAACTCTGCAGCTCAAGTGCTAACAGAATTACAGCACCTGAGATTTGAGACGTTTTTGGCAGGGTCTTATTGTCCATATAAAACACAAGTTGTCTCAGCTATGTCTGCTATGCTGCTGACGAAAAACTACACATTCAGAGCCGGACGGGAACTGGAAGGCTTCATTCCAAGACCATTTTGGGGAAAATGTTATCCATAAAATTCATCAGTCACTGTTTCAAAAAAACAAACATGAGTAGCAGCTATTCTGGAAGCATCTTAAGATGACTCGTAACGTTAATACTCTTCTGCAGTGAGCTTGACTTGAACGCCAGATATCATCAAGAGTATGAATCGGTTTAAAAATTAAATCCCTAAATGGGAATTCACACCATCTCACTAGTAAAATAATGCAAGCGTCCGGAACGAGCCCATAACACTGCACTCTCTGCACAAATTCCACATCATAAATTTTAACTGCAGTATGTAAAACATTTCATTTCCTGTCCTTCGTCCCTGGACTCTGTCTCTGGAGGCAAACACACTCCAAATCTCTTCTAATCTGTCTGAACAAAATGAAGTTGTTACTTGAGGTTAGCAAGAGGGATAAGTTATAAGTCATTCCTAAGATACAGTTTCTTAACTGATTGATTATTGATCAGTGAGATCTGTAAAACCTTCACTGGACTGTATTCTTGTATCTTTGCTTGCTGGATTAATCTGTTAGGAAGCTACTGGGCAAAGTTTGTTGTTGGGGCCTTATTGCCTTCTGTGCATTGTGTACTGGCTGTGTACAGAGCATAGCAGACCACACAACTAATTACTGTTAATGCAATGTTTTATTCCACGGCCTGCATGCATCTGTGGAGCCACACACTGTGTCCTCTCTTTTTCAGAAGTTGATTTAGCTGCTTGACCTTTCTCAGTTGATATTGTACTTAAGTGTTTAATTATTAATCTATCAAATCATTCTGACAGTGAACCTGAACTTAAGCAACCCTGCCTCCCAGAAATTACGTTTATACAGTCACTATTTGTTTTTCTCAGTTACATTGTGAAGCCAAACGTAATCGCTGGCAGCATTATGTTCGTAGGAAACATTTCTCAAGTGAACGAAGTGCTATATTAATGTATTGCACAGAAGTAATATAGAGGGAGGTCTTAAATAGGAAGCATATCATTAGTCTGGCGTTAAGTGCAGTTCTACTTTCCTAAAATGACCAAAATAAACTTCTTTAAAGGATTTTCCAAACTGAAGAAAATACAATTCTGAGAGAAACAGTGACTCTTTGTAAATTTTTTATATATTATCTTTGTACATTTATACATTTGACACAGAATATCAGTTATGATCATCTTCAGTTTAAACCTTTCAATTTGAAAAAATTGAACACGTGCAAACTCAGTGAGCGCCAGCAGAGGCCAGTATGGTGACAGTAAATGCAAAATACTTCACATGTGCTCATTGATACACGTGATCAACATTTGTATCACACAGTTTAGTAAAGTGAGAGTTCTCCAACTGAGCTTTGTAGAAAATAATGGTGCTTTTTTTGGAGAATCAGTTCCTAAGCAGTCCAATTATTAAATTAATCATATCCATATGACAGTTAGTTACCCTGATAAGTACATTGTTACGTAAGTTCTAATTTGTTTGGGGGTGATAAGAATCAATACGCAGGAAACAAATAATGAAATGGATGTTTGCAGTTTTAGAATGTAAACACAGCCTGGAAAAACATTTGTGCTTTTATAGAAATTGGAAACATAAAGATTTACACCATGTCTCATTTAGCATAATGAAATAAATATGAGCCCTCAGCTTCAGAGTAAAATCTTCAGTGACCTCCTCTTGGCAAAGTTTCACCGTTCTGTCTGACACATGAGAGAAATCTGGGAGTGTAGTGCAGAAAAGGTCCCTGTACCTTAGAGCATTGTTCTTTTCAACCTTGACATCAAAGCGCAGACCTTCGGCAGGAGATGCGTTTTCCTTCCTTCAGCTGTGTTATCGTTTATGATCGATATCAAACAGACACACCGCATAAATCAAACACAAGCAGGCCCAAATCTCTTTCAAGTACCAACAATCTCCACCGTTCTAAAACAATACACAAACTGTGGCTGTCTGTCTGTTTGCCAAGAGCAAGGAAGTCAGGAAGTATTGGCCAAACATACCCGTTCTCTAAATAGATAGGCCTTAATGCCCGACACACACACACACACACACACACACACACACACACACACACAGATGGAGTCACTTGTGTCCACATGCACCGACAGGCAGCGCATTTTGCCCCAGAAAGATCCACACAAACACAAATGAGCTCGTTCCTGCACGCAAATGTGTGGCTATTTACTCAATATTCACATAGAAACTGGGGGAAAAAAACACATTTGAGGCAAACAAACAGGCTGACACTCTATCCCAGTAATTAACATCATTACTGTAAGTCCGTTCACACAGGAGGAGCATCTGAAGTGCCCCCTAATGGTGTTTTCATCAAACTACAAGCAGGAGGGAAGAAGCTGAGAGCAGGGCAGGTTTGTCAGGTATCACTGCTACACACACAAAAACAACACTGTTATAGACAAATAAGTTATGTAGAAAGATATACTAGACTAATTTACAGAATTAAGATTACAATTACAACTGTAATTTCTGACAGATTTAAAGATATCACATTTAAACTGACATTTCCAGATGTTTTCACCTTTCTTATACTAGATTATAAAAGGGGAATATATGAAGAATATGAAGAAAGCATCTGTTTAAAACAAAACGGAGAAAAATCAGACAAAATCAGATTCTAACTAGTTTAAATTAGAGTCAACAAATACCTCACTTGACTGCTAAGATGTAATTCTAACAATTAAGTAACTATTATAAATATGAAATAATATTAAATCAGAAAAGTAGACAAAGCAGTTAATGAATGTCTGTTGATCATGTATCTTAATCAGTAATGAAAGACTCTATTGAAGTAGCAATAGAACAATGTAAAATCACTTAATTACAAATAACAGACTTGCATGCAAAATTATACTTAACTGAAAGTGCAGTAAGTATTATCAGCCAATTGTACTGTGTAAAAAGTTAAAGTATTCGTCAGCCTTGTGACTTGTTAATTGTGATGTCCACAGTTTGAGTCCAGCCACGGACTCTCCTGTCATTTCTCTACTGGGTTTCTGTAATAAAAGGCACAAAATCCCCAAAATACTACTTTTGCCTCTTTCAGAGCGTTACATAATTATATTTTGAGATTATTACTGATGCACTGCTGTGCAAACAACACTAATGTTGTAACTGGTCATAGGGGGCTAATTTTAACTACTTTATATATTGTAGAGCATGAAAGTTAATTATTGACCATGGAAACAGTAATTTAACAAAAATAAAAAAGAAACACTTCACTCAAGGTCCACTTAGAGGCTTTTCCAAAGCTTTAAACCGCATCCTGTGGTCTTCCTTGGCGGATGGAGTTTGCTCAGTTTTCATGGAGACTCTGTTTACTGAGGAAGACCATGAGATGCAGTTTACAGCTCCAGAAAAAAAGAAAGTGGATCTTGAGTTAAGATTCATCTCTTAAACTATTGTTGAGTAGTTTAATCTATAACAAGTCATTGTATTTCACCGCATGTTTTACATGTAACATTTTAATCTCCAAGGTAACGGCTAACTACAGCTGTCAAATAAATGTAATGGAGTATTAAATACAATACTTCTCTGTAGCATACAGCGTAGTAGAAGTATAAAGTAGCAGAAATGGACAGACTCAGCTGAAGTGCAAGTACCTCAACATTGTTATTAAGTGCAGTACTTGAGTAAATGTTCTCAGTACTTTTAATACTCTGAAACGAGTCATTTCAAGGTGACGGCTTCCACTCCAAATGGATACACTGCAGACCTTTAGGTGAAACCTCTCATCCTCTCTGTTACGGGATGCGAGGCCACACAGTGTGTCCTCCTCTGTATTTCGAGCATCGTGTGTTCTTTTCTCGTATTGTAAACTCCCACTTTAGCGGCCTGCTGACGGAACGCTCCCGGGCTGTTCCCAGCGAAAAGGAAATGGCATTTCCTCAGGACATCTCTCCGGATCTTTTCAAGGACATGGCAGTGGAGAGGATTGTTTTGTTTCATGGAGTTCTCTCAGATAACCGAAAATTGTCTGTTTTGTTTATCTCCACTTCCCCGCACTGTTTGGTCACAACGCTCCTCCACACACTGCCTGGAGCAACCGCCGTCCCCTACCACCAGGACTGTTTGTTTTTCGAACCGCTATCTTTTGTTGGTTGTGGATTTTGTTTTTCAGACAGTGCTCAGAGGGGAAATTTGTTCAGTTTATATCTACAAAAGTGTGTTTGAGAGAGTTGGCTCTTATCTCTAGTTCTCCTGAGGGCAGGAAGTGGCTGGCTGGGAGGAAAAGCTACTGTTAATGTAATCTAATAGACATCCAAAAAAGTGCAGGAGGTTGTGAATTCTTCAGAAGAGATGGGATCAGGAGGAAGTGCAGGTTAACCCTTGGATGTGTCGGTATGTATGAAATTAGCAACAGGTCAAAGCCTGCATCTTGCAGGAAATTTTAAAATAGTCTCTCATCTTTTCTTTAAGCAACACAGGGGCATGTTTGCAAGCCTTATCTAATTCTGATTTGGTTTAAGAGTCTGCTGAAGGTTGCTCTGTGATTGTGTAGTTCTGTGTTGTGGTGCGTTCAGGTGACAATCAGCTGATGAACAGCGGCCTCCTCCTGTAAATGGAAGAAGCTATCCAGGTCATATTATAATTTTGGGGATGCCCACCTTTTCTTTTGTTTGTGTTTCATTGTCAGTACTAGATCTTGGCTTCTGGATCCAGATCCATGTATGACATACTGGGCTCTAGAGCTGTAAAAATGTTTTGATGAGATGATTGATGACCGAAAATTAATGGGCATCTATTTTTAAACCTGATTAACTGTAATTTTTAAGCAAAAATGAGAATTTGCTGCTTTTCTTGGCCTTACATTAACGTAAACTGAATATTTTTAGTTTTTGGACTGCTGGTCCATCATCTAGGGGTTGAGGATGGTTGTGATGGGCATTTTTCACTGATTTCTGACATTTTATAGACCAAACAAATAATCAAGAAAGTAATCAGCACATTCATTGCTAGTGCTGTCAAACCCCCCACCGATATTATCATTTAAGAGGCCGCGTTGGAGTTAAATCTTTTCCAACTCTCTGTATGGTTCCAGTCTGTGGATTTTGGTTCAGTTTAAGGTCTAAGAGCCTTTTATTTTAATTGCAGCCAAGGTCTGAACAGAACTGGGTGACCTTATAGGTGAATTTTATTGTCATTATTTAGTTAAAAAAGGTTTTTCCACTACCTGGGTCTTATTTTCATTATTATCGAAATTTGTCTTTTTTTAGCTCATCCATTCCTCCATTCCATCGTTTGTTCTGGTGTTTTTGCAATGACAACTTTAATTAAAATTATATGACCCTCAAAACTCTTTGGACACCGAGTATCGCTCTTACTTGTAGTGCCTAATGCACACCGCTACAGCATGCTAAGAACTCTAAAGCATGACAGACCTTCTGTGCATGGTAACGGTTGCTAAGTTATGAATGGGCAATTTTTCAGGGTAGAGGTTTAGTGAGCGGTCAGTTGCTGAAATCTCTATGGCTACAGAGTCCAACAGGGCAATGAACACATGCAGTCAGACGATCACACGGGTTGTAAACAAACCTCCAGTTTAGTCATTTTGTTTATACCACTTATTTGACAGTGAAACAAAAAGTGAACACACCTGTAATGTCAGGTATAATCCTCCATTACATGGAAAAAAGTGTGGGCGCACAACTAAATCAATGATTATGGTGGGTCAGATTTGAAACAGGAACAAAATATTATGACGTTCACAAAGAACAGCTCGCAGAATAGTTAACTCTTAAGTTCCTCTTTTAAAATAGAATTCAAGACTTTGAGAAAACTAACAGCAGAAACAGGAGAGAAGAACAAGCAGAGTCTCACTAAAAGAATTAAAAGAATAGTTTGCTTATTAGCTTTCTTGCTGATCAATACCACTCTCATGTCTGTACAGTAAATATGTGGCTGGAGCCAGCAGCCAGTTAGCTTAGCTTAGCACTGGAAACGGGGGAAAACTAGCCTGGCTTTGTCCAAAGGTTACAAAATCTGCCTACCAGCACCTCTAAAGCTCACTAATTAACACATTATATCTTGTTTTTTACTCAGTACAAAAAACAAAAAATCCGTGCAAAAACCAAGCTGTAAAAACTTCTTGGCCAGGACGAATAACTTCCTGGAGTCTCCATTGGTTTCCTTTCAACTGCTCAGACCCAAGAAATAGTCCAGCACATAACCCCCCGCAAAACAGCAAATGTTGTTTTTTACAGTTTGGTTTTCATACGGATTAAACAAACAGGATATAATGTGTTACTAGGTGTGTTTTTGAACATTGGACAGAACCAGGCTAGCTGTTTCCCCGTATTTCCGGTCTTTATGCTAAGCTATGCTAACCGGCGGCATCAATCTTCTCATCTAACTCGTGGCAAGAAAATGAGTAAGCGTAACTATTCCTTGAAGGCAGTCCCAGTCTAAAATCAGCCCACCCTTCCCTGCCCTGCAAATATTCCTTAATGATTCTGTACTCTATTGTTCTAAAAGCTGTACTGCTATTTTTCACCTGCACCATAACCCTCAGTGTACTGCTGGCTGGTTCTACTAAACAGAGGTGTGTTTGTGCCACCTGAAAAGCTGCTCTTTGGCTGCCTTTGATTGATAGTGACAGCTCTAATCCAGTGTCAATCCCCGCCAGTCCACTGCTAACCCCACCATCAACCCCTCAACAACACCACCACATCAGCATCCTGCTCTGAGCATGCCACCGCTCCCCTTCATTTTTCCTCTCAACCACCTCTTTTGTTCGTCTTCTCTGTGTCTCTCGTCTCTCATGTTGGATCACTCTCCGCCCAACCTAATTTAGCTGTGTACATGTTCGTATTCAAAACAGGCAGAAATGTCTCCGTCTGAAGCTGGGAGTGATTTGTTGAGGGCCCTCTTCGCATCCAGAGGGCTGCAGGAGCAAATTCCTCTGCTGCTATGTTGCTTTTCAAACAATGAAATCATTTAAAACTAACTGAAAGGAAATCACAACAGTGTCTCTGAAATTTCTGTGTGTCTCCGTGTTTTTGCACATTCATGTTTGTACATGTTACTATTCCCATTTAAAACTTTCTAGGATCAATCAATTAACACTCATTATATATAAGTGGTGAAATACTACATCATCATAAATATTGCCTCGTCAGTTTAACATCAAACATTTCTCGAGGGCTAACCTTTTTATTGCTGCCCTGCAGGTTTGCAGCGTGTGACAATTTGTATTCCATTTTTTGCGAAAGACAACTCACCACAGAGACAAGTGTTTGTTTGAAAAGCAGTATAAGGGCATGGAAAAACAAAAGTGGTTTGCTTAACCACAATTTCTATTCAACCACAATGGCAATTATGCCAATTTGTTACATGACTAGAAGCAGCGACGCAGGGGATTTCCTACCTCTCTGCTCACAAATAATTACACTGTGAGTCACTACAATACAGTATATTCAAACAACACAGAGCAGACTGAGTCGTGTATTTAGAGCTCCTTGTGTGTAGTTGAATTCCAGTGTGCTTTGTTGTTGTATTCATTGGCGTCCCATCAAATATGGAACAGATTTTACAGCTGCACAAATCAATATTTTTATATTAACCACGGATCAAGCGACTCATGTGAAAGGAGTCGCTTGGAGTGATAAACCCACAGAGAATTATTCCCCGACTTTGCAGTTCCCCTTCACCTCTACGGAACATTACAGCATCTTTCAGCTCATTGTTTTGGTTTTACGGCCCGCACCTTTACCGTTTTGGTTCACTCTCACTGCTCCCATCAACAAAACCATAAAAAAAAACCCCAAAACAATTAGGAGTTGCAGCCATTGGCCTTGAGGGACTCATCAGTCCTCATCAGAGATTTTCCCAGTTGTGACAGGTGAATATGTTTAAGCTGTTATGTTTTGAAAAATTGCTTTGGCAGCTTCCTGCTAACGTATCAGAAAGGAGCATCTGGGAAATTACAAACCCGTATGAGATCACTGTGCTCTCGCTACATATCTTTGTCAGACATCCAGCATTCAACATATGGCTTTTATAAGCACATTTAAAGAATACTTTGCCAAAGTAAAATTGAATTGGTAGACATTCCCATGTGTAGGGATACATGCTCACTGAGTTTGTTTTATTTAACCTTTATTTGACCAGGAATGTTGACCACTAACACTTTTTCATAGACTTCTAGACTTCTCATAGAGAATGGGAGGGATGCTTTCATACAGAATATCACTATACCACTGTTTAAGGGTGCTGCATAAAAGAATGGCTGTTTCAACTTATGGCCGAAGTGCAACATTAGAATAGTTGGTGATGAAGCACCATGTTTAGAGGCACTTGACATTAGCTGTCGAAACACAAAGAGGTATTTCTCGGCATCATCCTTCACACCGATTTTCAAAACCAGAAATTGGTCGCAAGCATATTTTATTGACCTTCAGGCTTTCAAAGATGAGTAAGAAGGAGGAGGTATATTAATTTGAAAACTGATGGTAAATAAAAATGAAATTTTGGAGATCCATTTTTTGTTCAAAGAAGTAGAAAGGAATACACCTTAATTCTGACACCTCACACACAGCTTTGTCAGATCGTTGCTCCAGTGTTCCTCTGTCCCTCTGTCTAAATCAATGCTTTTCAGGTGTTTTAAGGAGTTTTAATGCCTGGATATAAAATCTGTCTGTCATGAGAAGTTCATAGAACTGAAGTTATATATGTAACTCTACTTTTAAAATCTATACCGGCCGGTAACGGCTTCAATCAAAGCATCTTTCTCGCTGGCCAAAATTGAAAGCAGTGAGAGTGACTTCAGTAACTGCCAAGATGGTGGTTCAAAGACGTTCGAACCGCTAGCTTAACGATAGCTTGGCGAGGCTTCAGCAGAAGTAGCAGAGGTAGTGGAGTGTGACTGAAAAGAGGATGTGAATGAGTGGCAGGGTGTCTGTAAATTTGCCCCAAACACTATAACACCGATCAACACTGCAGTAGAATTTGTACTACTTTATGATTTCTACAAGTAATACTCTCTCAGATAATGCTCCAACAAGGAAAGCTGGGAAGTAGATATGTCCATCAATATTTGTTTGGTACATGGCATGGATACTACCTTTTTCATTCCATTGTGGAAATTTTTAAGCCATATAGTAGCAAGTTTACATAGTTAGATTTCAGACACTCACATAAAATGGCAGACAGTAAATGTAGTGCACTATAATGTAGATAGGGAGTGGTTTCAGCCTATGTTTAAAGACAGGTGTTCTTACTGACATTTTGTTTGCAAAAAAGTCACAGTAGTTTGCAGCAAATTAATACTTCAAGGTGTTTTTTTAGTGGAGGGTGGTTGAGACTGCACCTACTTGACGTTGGTTGTAAATGTAGCAGGTGAGATGGTGATTAACTATAGAACTGAGTGAATGATTTACACTGTGAAAATACATACATCCATGGCAGAACCCCTGCTCCCAACCAAACATGTAAACAGGTGTTAAAGCATGCTACAGAGTTAATGCGATACCATAATGAACTGACATATGCAAAAGCTTCACTGCACGTGCACCTGAGTCACCCATTTTGCTTTAATTCGGTGAATAAGAACTAATAAGAACTTTGCTGTGGGCTGATCTTAAAGGCAGGTGTGAGGTCTGTGTGTGTCTTTGAATGTAGCGGCTGGCTAATCAAGTTGAGAAGGAACAATCTTTATTGTCCGCTGGTCAGAAGGACAAGACTTTGTGCAGCCAAAAGCCTCTTGGCCCTGCGTATCGCAGCCCAAAGGATGAAGAATCCTGGGAGTTCCGCTGCAATTGGGAATCATTGTCGCGGTTCAAAGCGGGTGCCGAAGCCAAACCTTAAACAAGGACTTAAAAGGACAGCGGGGGGTGAGTCTGTTGGGCGGCTGTCATGGTCATTATCCTGGTGGTTCTGAACACCCCCACCCCCCCTCCCCAAAACACACACATGAACCAACCCTTCAAACACATACACACATCTGCAGCTAGCCCACCCAGTCCTCCCCATGCACTCAGCTTTTTGAAGTTGAATTTGGAAATCTCCCCAATACACACAAACGTGTGTATCATGCCAACTTTGTAGCATAAGGGGATCTATTTGTGTAGGGAGAAATGAAAAAAGTGGCGAGGGATGGCGAGAGCGAGGTGGTGGATTAAAAGGTGAGAGAGAAAAGCGTAGAGGCTCTTTAATTCAAGAAATCCTTGATCCCTCCCTCTGCCGAGAGTGATACTTCATGAAACACACAGACAATGGCTCAGTGGAAGAAGTCACCCTTAATTCTCCTTTTGATCACCCAGAAGCCTTTGTGTCCCTGGGCTCTTTACACATTCTTTCCTTTTTGTGCCAATGCTCTAAGTTGGGAATGATTAGTGTCTGTGGATAAATCCCCTTATTTCATTCTCCCTCTTCAGGGATGCTGCTTCTCAGGCAGTCAGCTTACCATAATGCCGAGTCGCCTCACAATAAATCCAAGTTACTTTTGATGGTGCATGCCCACAGCTTCCCCTCTTTTATCAATCACTGATCATTTGTCAGCGTGCTTAATCTAATTACTTGAAGGAGATTTTGAGAAATAAAAAAAGGTGATTTTCAAAATGATACATTTCTATTTGGGAGGAGTTTGTGCAATTGGTGGTACGCCATTGCTAAATAGATTTTCACCATTTTAGTTATCACCCCCAACACACCAACCACAGGGAGGAAACACACTGCTGAATCAGAAAAACTTTGCCAACAGGCATAAAAGGCATTCTCATTGAATGCAACACCATGAAACATCCAGCTATATGAACATTACTGATTGTTTCTTTTAAGCTCTTTCCTTTTACTTTTGTACATTTACTGAATTGGATCTTTTTCACCTGCAAAACACGTGAAAACTGTCTCTTTTATTACATCACGCTTGGATTACTGCAAATTCGTTAGATTCCTTCCTAAATCTGTATCAGTATCCAATCTTCAGTTTGTTCATAATGCTACAACAAGACTTCTTACAAGATCTAACAGGAGAGTGCATCTGCCAAGATAAACCTAACCGTGTGTTCAGAGAAAACGCAAAGTGAATTTTAGAGGTTAGTCAATGGGAAGATGCGATTAGGCCGGGGTGTTGCAAAATGACATGAAGACGTGTCTACGCGGGTTAAAATTAGCATGTATCTTGTGGATTTATGAATCTACTTTATAAAAACACAGAACTTTCATTGAACTGCGCACACTAAGGCCATAGTGTGATGAAGGGTAGCAAGTAGACATTTAATGTCAAGGGGTCACATGCCAAAATGGTTGGAAACCATAGGATGAAAGTGGATTTTAAGATTTTAGTGACAACTTGGCACATATTGGCTCCTGACTGTATTCCCTATCTGCTAACACATGAGCGTCAGTGCAGCCCGAGATCCTTGGTAGGTCCTTTAGGTAGTCTTTAGGTCAGGGATAGAAACCAGAGGAGATCACAGGCCTTCCAATTTTCAGAAAGACAAGAAAAATATATGAAAAGTGAGCCAAGATAAAGATAAATAAAATATTCATGGTAAATCTAAATTTTGACCTACTATGTCAAAGTTATGAGATATTAAGACAGAATTTTGACTCTTTATCTACGTCTGATTAACCATTTTTAGTTTTTATCATGTATACCTTACACACCTTTTTCTGCATTAAAAAGTCCCAAGAAACATTATTTCACTTTCTTTTGATTCGTACAACTACTTTCTACTTCATTTTAATCCTAGTTTACTCTGATCTTTACATTTCTCTAGTTTTTTGGGGGGTTTGGAAAGCACTTTTTAAAAAATGTGTTATATTATTAAAGTTATTATACTTATTACTTTTTCGTCACAAAATTTTCCTTTTACAGTAGGTGTTCATGGCTTTCAAAATCTTGCAGGTATTGTTGTTGTCTGCGATTCCCTAGAAGATGATACACATCCAACGTATCCACCTCTTCTCAGCAGATCATGAGGGCGGAAGCAGGTGGCCGTTGTGAGCAAAAGGAAATCAGGCTGCAGATCTTTGCACGCACAAGAAACCGAGCGGCAAATCAGCATATTGTTCACTATCACTGTGCTGACCCCATGTTCTAAAGATAGACCATCAGAAAGAGCAGAGGAAGTGCGTGTGTGAGTGTGTATGCTTGTTTTTACATGCGCATACCAACGTACGCGTGCACCTGTGCCCTGTTGTAACTGTGTGTGGTGGATTTCGAGGAGGAACGCAGTGGCCTTAGACCACTTTAACCACTTCCTCCTTTATCTATGACAGCTCCTCGGTGAGGTCGAGATAACAGCCTGGCTCTGATGCTTTGATGCTTTTCCCCGTCTGACAGCGCTAAACAAGGGGGAAACCCACATGTTGTGCCCCCGAGCCTTCCGTCTCCAAACTTATCTCCAGCCGTGTGATGTGGGACCATCACTGAGATCAAATCATTAATTACCATCCTTTTGTTCACGGTGTAACGGCTGGAGAATTTACACACTGTGGTTCGGTGGAGAGATACGCCTCCATAGAGTTGATAAGAATTCAGCAATTATGCACCAGGGAAGGACAGACACACAAATACCAATCATGTGATATCACGGCACACATTTGGGTTTTATCAAAAGCCGTAAGTGAAGTGAATATCCTTCACTTTGTTTGGATCTCATCACTTGGCTCTTGCATAATGCACATAGAAAGTTCATGGGACACATATACATGCCAAAGCATGTCCAGGCCTGCGGGGTGTTACCCAGAGTGCTATCGAGTTCATGTCCAAAATGCCACCTACAGGAACACACTCGGAGAGGTGCTCGCTTTAAGGCCCCCAGTTTAAAAGATGAAGTAATCCTTTCCTATAATTAAAGGATGAAAAAACATCAAAGCAAAGGTGTCGCAGTCAAAAAAAAGGATATCCATTAACTGCAGGACTTAACACCCCCTTCCCAAAAAAGCTTTAAAAGGAATAATTTGACAGTAATCTTAGTAGTAAAAAAGGAGTATCAAATGACATGAATGACAAAATGATCATCCTTTTCCATGAATGGTGAACTTCAGGCAGTGTCTTTCTCAGAACTGATATGTGATGATGTTTTGGAGACTAACTATTAAATTGTGTGCAGATAGATCCCCGAGGCCAGCAGTGATTCTGTTTCCTCTGTTTCTTTAGCTGGGATGATTCAATATTCGCTAGAAAATAAACAACAAAAAAATGTGTAATGGACTACAGAGTTTCATTATGTAAACGCTATGTTTGATTGCTCTTTTCTAGGTGCTCCAAAATGTAATATTTTATGATTTATATATTCATATATTATGATTTATATATTATTTTATTTTAATATGTTTTAATTATTTTCATTTGTACCTTTCATGTAAAAATTACAGCTTTTTTGTAAATTAGGTATTTATTTATCAGCAAAATAAAGGCTACTGTATTATCACTATAAAGACTCAAACAGCATTTTTGTTTCAAACCTTGTAACTGAATTTCACCCAGCAAAGATTTTCACTTTGGTCTCAGTATGATCCTGATTTGTTGTTGTAGAGTTACATTCAGAAAAACACTTATCCTCCATTTTTAATTCCAGCGGTAGCAGTTCAACAAATTTGAACTTTTGACTGTCGCATCACACCTCATACACAATACGGGAGGAAACTCGCGTGAAAGCTGTTTTTCCACGATAATGTGAATACGGCATAACTCATTTTCCAAAATGTCGGACTATTCCTTGAAGGTAACATTTCCGCTTGATAACCTCATTAAATGTTACACTCAGTGAATACCGTCATTGAGCCGTTCCTTCCTTTAAAATTACTGTAAGTTATAGTATTGATATGGGACTTCATAAACTCCTGTCAATCAAATCCTAAGTAGATACAGTAGGGGATACATGGACAGAAAGACAGACAGAAGCAGGGTGATGTAAAATAAACATTTCAAGCCAGAGAGAGAGAAAGACAGACAGTTGAGAGACAGACAGAGTGAGAGCAGCTGGGAGGCTGGGTGGGACAGCTGTGTTCTTCTGGAATGTTCTGTTATTTCCAGATCAGGAGTTCTCTTTTGACCTAAACCAAACTCTGTACTTTCATGAAGAGCTGCCTGCAGGCCCTTCTACCTCCACAGCAGGCTTTTGTGTGTGCCTGCCGTCCCTTGACCCCTTTATAGTCTTGCAATATTGGTTTAGGAACAAAAGCGGCTGGTTAATTCAATAGAGCACCTTTCCCAATAAACTGGCTGGGCGCTCTTGCTGTGTGTGGCAGGCTGCGCCGCATGTAGCTGTTTTCATTGTGTCACCACCGCTGAAGATAAATGAGAAGTTCCCAGATGGAGAGACTGCATGTGAATATAGGAAATATTGCACTCAGAGGGAAGCAGTGAGGACTTCACCAACTGGAAGTGTCTGGCAAATAGTGTTTACCTTGGAATTATATCTCAACTGGAATATTGTTAAATTTGAGTCCGCAAATAAAAAGGGATGTGTCCACACTGAGACAGCGAAACCTGACAACAGAATACAGTTCAAACTGGCATTTCAGATCATTTTTGATGAGTTATTTCTTCAGACTGAAACATCAGTGCATGTGAAACACAGTTAAACCTCTTCTTCCTCTTCACCTCTCGCATTGGAGAGCTACGAAATCGTGCTTTCCAGCCATCATGTGGTGAGGGGTGAAACAGGCAGCCAACAGGTTAAACCTCAGTTCTGTTTCCTCCTTTTCTCCCTGATCACTTATACAATGTTTTGGTGTGAACACAAATTTGGTGTTCCCATTGATATATTCTTCTATTTCTGACATCAACTGTCAGAAGCGGAAAAGTCAAAATAGGGGATCACTGAAAGAACTTGAGTTGACAGAAAGTTTTGTAACAGTTCTGCTGTTCATCGCTACAAAGTGAGGTAAAGTAATATTCTTCCAATTAGTCAGCTGATGTTGCCAAGTTGTTTTTTGTTTTTTTTTACATTTGGTTCTCTGTTACTTAAGCACAGCTGGCTGGTCATACTACAACATCAGACTTGCACTGTTAGAGTTACCCACCATGCACCATGTTTGTGTGTGAAAAATGCTGCCTTACTGTGGAAGGTCATGATGGAAAGGAAAACGTGCATTTTCAAATTTGGTCACTTTAGTGAGTACTAGGTTTGAGCATTTTACCAAATCTGAATCCAGTATCGAATCCTCTTTTTGAATCCAAACACCTTTTGAATCCCTTATCGAATAGAATAGGTTCAGCTTTCAACTCTTGCAAGTAACCAAAGTTTCAAATCAGCTTTCATTAAAAGCACCCGACACCGTGAGCTACAGGTGTTGCCTGCTTACTTTGCACACCTTATTTTTCTCAAGCTTGCTCCAAATGCTGGAGGCCCTGATTCAGAGCTATAAAGTTGAAAAGCTAAAAATATTCATTTGATATGCACTGAAGTTTAACCAGGAGATTCTGACACCTGAAATTGCTGTGGGGTAATCAGATAGATTGATTAAGCTGAGAGGGATCATCACTCTATTGGAGATGTTGGACTGCAAATACACTCACGGCCATACAGTACTGTCGTTATTTCTGCCTCAAGGCTTGCAGGGAACACTTTAGCCAGACATCAGCCAAAAGTGTAATTTAAGCAAGTTTCTTACAGAATTAGATTTGCAGTTAACTAACTACAGGTGGTGATATTTGTCATTTAAACCGGCAAAAGCAACTGTCAGCAACGGCTAGAAATTAGAGGCCTGCTTACATTACCTAAAAGTTGTGTATATTGCTCTCTGCTAATAAATAGAGGGGGAAGAGATCAAATTAAAACAATAAAAGCAGGAACAGGATCCAAAATCCAACCGGCTATACAGTCAGTATATCCAAAAAGGTGACATAATAAACAGTTTAAACATAGGTAGTGAAATGTGACAGTAGCTGTCCAGCTGTGAGCATTTTGGCGAATTACAATACAACTATAAAAAAATGACAATATCACTACTTACTAATCTCCACTGATGCTACTGACTACTACAACATAACTAATACTTTTGTCTGTGAGTTTGTGTGTGTATGTGTGCATGGAGGTCTGCGTGTATACAGTATGTAGGATCCATGTGTGTTTGCATAGTGTGTGTGTGTGTATTACTTGGTGTCACTGAGGTCATCAGCGGTGTGACAGTATTGGGACACTGACGACTGGCTGGTGAAAGCTGCTCCTCTGTGTCTCACTGAACTGTCAACAGCAGTTAGTTACCGGAGCTGTTGACCTGCTCTTTTCACTCTTCATCATAAACCAAGCGTACGGATGTCGCAGTTTAATCGCACTTTTTCTGCACCACCGTTTGCTCTGCTCCTTAAATGCACATCGACTTATGCTGAATGCAGTTTTTCAGACTGATATGAGTAAATTA
>NTHP01000213.1:471706-499206 GCA_003416845.1 Oplegnathus fasciatus
TAGAAACAAGCAGCAGTTTCACACTGAAGTTAAGGATGTAGCCCTGGTAGATGGATGTGTGTTTACCTTCGATCAATTGACAACTGGTGAACTGGTAATTATTTAGTTTTGTAACATTTTGAGAGGTTTTAATTGCTAACATTCAACTCCTCATCAATTTACAGGACTACTCAGGAAAAACAGGGAAAAACAAAGAAGCACAGAAATCTGATTAGCTGTCAAACAGTTCACCCACAGCCAAGTTTCCTCAGCTCACAAACCTTTTCCCTGGTCCCTGTTTTCCCTGACGTTGTTGTGGTCACTCGCTTCAGCGTGAACACGTGATTCTGAAATTTACACTCATATTAGTAATAAATAAAAAACAGTATTCTGAATGCCCACGCAGTAGTGTGCACAGACTTCCTAAGGGCAAGGGCAAGAATGAAAAGGGGGCACACCGCAGGAGCCCTTGGGCCGATCAGAGGGGCCGTTGGACTGACCAGAAGGTCACTTGGGCTGCTGCTGTGCACCTCTGGTGTGATATTAGCATGCAGAAAGAAAATGTAATAAAAAGGAAAAAATGGAGGCATCCCATTAGGATAGGTCTTAGTAGACTAAAGGTTTAACCCTTAAATGCATACAGGTACCTTGGGTCTTTAGCAACCCAGGACTATATTACAAACTGTCTAATTCCCTAATTTCATTCAATTGAGTACTCAACTCCCAGGTATTCCTCTTTAACAATATTTTGGTGTCTAAATATCAAAAATGATTTAAAAAAAACAAACAAAAAAAACATTGCTTTTCTTCTTTTTTTTCTAAAAAGTTTATAGGGTCCCTAGAGACTGGAGCTATGTAAGAATGTTTTATTCATGGTACGCTGGATGCAGGACTGATGAGGGAACCTTATATAGTTACCTGCTTCTACCTTACTTCTATAAACATGCAAGTAGTTTTCTTGGCCAAATTTCCACACAAGTGTCGCACTTGCCTGGAAAACCTTGGCCTTCAGCTGTTGTGGCCATGCCTGGAGGAAGTCTACAAGTCTTTAGTTTGTCCAGAAACAGAACCGCTTCAGCTGAAGAACTCCTACAAAAAACGCTGGAGATGCCAACATCTGTCTATTCACGCTTGACCGCAAAACAGTGGAGCGGTTCGCGCAGTGTGCACAAAACCAAGTTGCAGTTACCATAAGCGAGTGATTGTGATTTGAGATTACTCTGCTGACTAATTTGGGTTTGCTAGGTGAGACGTTACAGTAGCATGTAAGATAGTGCAGTATAAACATGAAATATGACAGGCTACACTGGAAAATATTAATGAATTTGGGGAAAAAATGTATAAATGACTGTAAAAATATATTTATTGTGTGTTATTTATGTGTTATTGTTAATAATATGTTCTGAAAAGTTTATCAGCAATATAATTTTAATATATGGCTTAATCTGCGTTATATAAGTGCCGAATTGCTAAAGACCTGAGTTAGGAACACCCATGCATTTAAGGGTTGCGGCATTTCCACATTTACAGTACAGCAAAAAGGGAAGAGGTTAACACATGCATGGGTAAGTTAGATCCATGCAATATTCAAGCATAATTCAAATAATCTTGACTGAAAGTTAACTTAATCTAAGTATATTGAAGTCAATAAACTAACTGCACACACTTAATGCTTGCATATGTGTATGTAATGCACACTAAGTATGAGTGTGTGCTGAGGACACAGGTATCTCTGCAGGTATCTCTACTCAGGCCTCCACTTCCCTTCCTCTGCTGAACTTGTTACATTGCTCCGAGGTAACACATGTCATCGGTGGGAGCCAGTTTGACGGGCCCTGACACTCACAGTGCTTTGAGGATCAAGATGACAGTTTCCCAACGAGAGCTTTTTACTGGCGTGGGGAGCGAAAACATGAAAAAGAAAAAAAAAAGAGCTGCCGGCTGTCAGAGGCTGTAAATGGTGATTTTGTTTCACTTCCCCAAGTTTTTTTTTTTTCCTCCAGAATCAAAGCCTTATTGAACCCCGTCCAAAACCAGCATGTTTGGCCCTGCCATGAGGAAAGACAGCCATGTTATTTATTTCTTAGCTAGAGGTTGTACTTAGGGAGGTGTTGATAGTGCTTCACATGCCACATTGTGGCTTTTCTGCAATGACTGGCTCCACCGTTGTGCACTGCGATCGGCCTCTGTTGCGGGCAGGGTTAATTAATGCAGTTGGAATGTAACGAGTGTTGCTTGTCAGCCAAGCGCATGCCCGCTGGCACTTTATCAGCTTGTCACATTAATGAAATACGGTGCATGTCGAGATTGCTCAATTTCCATTTCAACTTTTAAACTTTGTCTGGCTCCAGCTAATGATGTAAGAGTTAAATTGAGCATTAAAGTCATTGAGAGGCTGCAACAAAAAACCACAAACACACTCCGATACTGTTTTGAAGTTTCTTGAATGCATGCACATATAAGGTTAAGAACAGCTATTGCTTGCGAGGCAGGGATTAACACTACATTTGTCTTCTAAAATCTTGTGTTCTGTTGTGAAGGGAGCACTGTACTTTCTGTGTGGATACTAATTTGCTATCATGCTTTGGAAACTGTGATGAAGTCATACTCTATGAGTGATTAAATGACAGGTTGGAGAAAAAACGGTTTCATCACGCTAATACAAAATGTTCTGATTTGACCATAATGTGTCACTAAAACTGTTCCATGTGACATTCACAATAAAGTGACCAGTGGTCTATAGATATTCATTTTCTAGGGTTTATCTTTGGGCTCAATGTGCGAGGTACGTTAGGTTTCAAAAAAGGCAAAAAAGGGTTTAGGCTAAGGTCATGGCTGTAGTTATATACAGTTATATACCACATTTTTTAGTTCCAGTAACTAAGGAGCCCCATGAACCAGACTTATGGATCAAATCATGAAATAAAAGTCTATTTTACATATTTCTGTTGCCTTACTTTCAAAGAACTCCTCTGCTTAAATTGGGCCAATAAATGATTAACATGCGAAACTTTGTTTAAGATGCAAATTTTGCATGTGATTGACTGGATTTTCGAAAGGAAATGAAAATGGAGATGGAAAACATGCCCATCTGCAGGGCAGTGGCAATCTCCTATTATGTTATTCCTAATATTGATACTTGTAACAACATGAGCCCTCCTACAGTCTGATGAATGATGTACGCAGGAGTTATCTGTTTTGAGGGCTGTGTTGGGGAATACAGCACTGTGGAGTCTGCCGTACTAGTTGGCTCAGGAACCAAAACTGGAACCAGGTTTCTCTGGTCTAAAGGTATGTAAAGTTCCTGAGATCCTAAAAGTTTGTAAATTGGAAAAGGGCCAATAGTGTCTACAGTGTTAATCACTGCCTCTTCCTGAATGATAATCATTTTAAATGCACAAAAGTCAACTGATTAAGGGAGACATATTCTATGTATACCTCCTAAGGATGTGCAGGCAACAAAAATACTGCAGTACAAGTGATAAGTAGAATAATAATGATTATACGTGTGCAGCACTTCTCATAACAGAATTACAAAGTGTAACAGTGCACAATCTGCTTCTTTCTTCTCTGACCTGTGATGTTTGATCCAAACTAAAGCCTGTAGTTATCCGCCTGCCTCCTCTCTCTGCTCTGAACATTTACAAGTCACGTCATGCCACTCATCCCATTATTACTCCTAAATAAAGAAGCCTATGGTGGATTGCCTCTGCGGAGCTGCTTGGTGTTCTGTTTCTTGCTCCAGGCTCTGCAGTTGTCAGAAGCATTTCCTACTGTGCAGAAGCAAACTCATTTTACTGAGAAAACACACGAGGAGTGAACTCCTCTCCATAACAACAACAACAACAGCAATAAAAAAGATTCTCTCCAACATGTCTCATCAGATGCTTTTATCTGCTCTCACCACCGTGGAAATACAAAGTTCAGTACACCCTCAAGCACACACTAAACACTAAAAGAGTAAAAGATACACACAGACAGGTTGTATGCTTACACTTTCTTCTGATGGCTGTATATACCTTCAACATGGAGTCATCATACACAGACCCATTTACACTGTATTGTGACTTATTGCCTGATAGCTTTAACACAACGCACACACACATAAGCAACACGAGCCACACCCACACATATATTAACACTGTCAGGACACAGAAGGCACACCTTTCCTACCTACAACATCTACAATAATCTACAAGAAACTACACAAAAAATGTTACAACGCCAGAGATTCAAATAACCCGAGAGGACAACAGTCTTTGATTTGGTTACTACTGCATTTATCAACTGTAATAACAAGGGAAGTCGTTGGTTATTTTTACTTTTGACTTTGTAATTCTTATATTGCTTTGATATAAAACTTGTAGTCTGATGATATTTGTTGGTAACCATCCTGATCTTAATGTTGTGAAACTGGTTAAATGAACTTTATGTGCCCACTCATGAAAAAGCTGTTGCTTCCTGTTGCAGAGAGAGGGACTGGTCATGGTCACCTAATGACAAGTAATGTAAATGTGCTGGTAATGAAAAAGTTAAGGGAAAAAAGTGAAGAGAAAAGTTAGGGGGAAACACTAATGAACAGCTGATTACACACACAATTCAATGGTTATGAAAAATAAAAAAAGTACATTACTGCTTGGCACATTACGGCTACCTATAGATCAGTGTTAAACCATCGGCAGAAATGTGCATCAAGTTGCCCGCATGCTCGTGCATGTGCGTCCTCGTGCATGTGCATGAGAACAAACACAACAGGGATCCACCTTTAAAATCTTTGCATCATAGCACTGCTAGTGGTCAAAAGCCACACAGGGTATCTTTAAGCAAATCACTTAAAGGTTATATTGATAACATTTTTATGTAGACTAATAATTTTAAAAAAGTAATACATCCACGGAGCTTTTAGAAAAGTGCGGCATCAAAGTATGGTTGTTAATAAAAAAAATATTATGATTGTGAATGAATCATTATAAAGACTTTGACGGGTCCAAAATAAATGTTTTGTTTATCGCTGTGCCGTTTGGTTCCTGTTTCTAACACGGCTTGTGAGCCAGTAGTATAACGCCGTTGGTATCACGTGGTATCTCTGTGTCGTCAGCGAGCAGGATTCTTAGTAGTTGCCAGTTAGTGTGGAAAAAACGGAAAAAGTTTGACGGTAAGCACTCGGCTTCACTCCGGTACCAATCCTAAGTGCTCAGTGACAAAAGGAGGAGCAAGACCAGGGTGAACGTTGGTTCAGCTTTTGTTCGTTGGAGTCGGCTGAAAAGCCACGCCGAGGTGGCCACTTTCCCTCTTGACCGGTAAGCTAAAGGTTTGCTAGCCGACTAACTGGGAACTGGCAACCACGGTGCTTCGAGCAACAGCGGTGTTGTGATGTGAACAGTGGAGGAGAGAGTGGGCTGAAAGTTATCAATATCACCTTTAACTTGCCAAACCTGAAATGCTTTGAGCTGCCACAGTCTGACCGTCATCCTTACCCTCAACTTTAATTAAGGTGCCTATAGCCAACCATTTTCCAGGTGAAAAACAACATCATGTCACATAATTCCAACTTCAAAGGTTTCTGACTGTTTTCTAGGTAACATTGTGTGCCATTTGTATCACCATCAAGAGCACCATTACATAGTATTGTTAGTTTCGGATATTGCAGGGTAAAATAGCCAAGGTGTAAAACACCAGTGTCTTTGTCACAAGATTTTGGAAAGCGATGAAGTGATGAATGGACCGGAGCCAGCTGTAGAATGTGCACAAGCTCAAACAATGAAGAACATGACAGCTTCTTTCTGATTCAGCGGGAGACAAATATAATTCATCACAGGGAATTGTTTGGATGCCAGTGAGGAACACCTGAAAGAAAAGACANNNAAATACTTTTATTTTACATCTTATGCACTCTGCACTTCGCATCCCGTTTCCAAAGGAAAATGTTTGCAGTATCATTTTTTTTCCCACTGTCAGATACATGAAGTTGTCCAGTGACTTGATGGTTGAGAGAGTCTAATTTGGAGCAGACATCTAATTTGACTATGTTTTATAACATACCAGAAATGGCTGTACCAATGCAAGATGATATTGTGCACACCAAGATCAAAAAAATACATATATGTGACACCAATCTGCATCCTTATTGTCATGTTTCCATATCCATTTTCAGGGAGCAGATATATTTGTTATGATCTCATGATCTTAAAAAGTTTTTGTAAATAGTATTGTTGGCACAGAATTGCACACAGAAGATGGCTGGTACAACCACTGACCTGCTACACCGAGAAGCTTCACCAGAGCACTTTTGGGAGCCGTTTTGGGACGCAAAAACGATTCCAAACGCTCAAAAAGCGTGCCGGGCTATAAAGTCTATGTCAATGATACGTCAAAATACCATAGAAGAATAATCTGAGCATGCGTAGTGAGATCATTTTCTTTTGGTGGTAGCACCTTAAAAGAGTAGCTAATTATCTATTTATTTATAGTTCTTGTAATTAGACCTAGCAGTGCTAACCAAATGTAAACAAACCGGTAGTCCGCCATTGTTGTTGTTGTTGTTGTTTCAGGAACATGCTCATTACACAAATCAACAATGGGCATGTGCGAATTCAGGTGAGGGCGTCATCGTTCCTCAAATGCTCCGTTTTACCCGTTTTCACACGTCTTCATGTCAACACTGAAAATGGAGTTTCTGAAAATCTTCACTTTGGAAAGAGTTTTCAAAAAGGTCAATTTTCAGTGACCTAAAATGCAGTTGTGTGCGGATGAGAGGCCTAAACGTATAGAAAAAGCTATGTTTTAAAAAATACCTGTGTACCTGTGGACTAGGTCTTAGACTGTTACTATAATCTGGTAAATTTAGATGTAAATAAACCAGTAAGTGAAAAAAAAAATCTAATCAGCCCTCTCCTTGTCCACATTTTATCCATGTACGTATATATATATATTTTTCAGTTTTTTTTACCCTTGGCTTTTATAAAGTTGCTACCATCCGAAAGTATATCCAAAGTAAAATATTCTTTTCTTCCCTAAAAGCTGACTTTTATCAGAAGTTTAGTTTGCATTCATCAATGGTGATTTATTCTCTTTGCCAGAGTTTTGTCAATCACAACGAGTGCCACAAGTGCACTTGCAGCTCCCATGATGCCTCTGGCTTTTCTCTGGCTCCCGTCAACAGCTGAGAGTCAATGGCTGGGTGAAGGCAGGGAGGTTGAGGGCTGAGGACACAATGGGGCTCTGACAGGCTCCTTTTCTGATGGCCTCATGTGCCTTGTCGGTTGTGATAAGTTGCTTGAATAAAGAAAAACAGAGGCACAGCTGAGCATGCTAATAGAGTAATTGTGGCGGGATTTCAGACGGGGGCCGGAAGCCCGCCAGCTCTTTCGGAAAAAAAGTCTTTGCACCCCCACAGCCTCCTCACAGCATACCCACCTCTTCAGCCCCTCTCACCATCCGACCTTCCCCTCCACCAACCAGCCTTCCCCATTAGCTTTGCCAAGGACTTGCAGAGTTATTCCAACCAGTTGATTTCCCAACAGAACGACCAACACATCCCCTCCAGCTCCCCTTTGCTTAATAACCCCACACCAATATGAAGAAAAAGGAAAGAAAGCCTTTGTATTAACAAGTCCAAAAGTGCAGACAAAACACGTCTGTGAACACAGCGCAGCTTTCACACATTAAGAAATCTGTCCTCGGTCCGGAGGCATTTGATAGTTTCATTTCGGCATGGATCCCAGAGGGGCCCGAGTGCAGCTGCTTCCATTCTGCTCGTCTATTTTGGAGAGAGAAAGGCAGGCAGGCAGGCCTGTCACGGCAGCCATATGAAGTCTGTTGCTTAAAAACAAGCAGGGGTCTAAAGGGTACGTCTCCAGAACAATGACCATGACCACTTTCTGTTGACCTCCATATTTCACTCCAAATCTAACATGAAGACAGCGCTGTTTAATCTCACAGTTTATCCACAGTATGTCACGCTGCCTCTATGCACATCTTGACTGAATGTTCTTTTTATATATAAATTTGTAGAATCTGTACAGTACCTGTCTGTACACTGTGTTAGATGCTGCAGTCTCATGCCATGTGCTGTAATACTTTCTAGGCATTTATTCTGTTTTATTCTGTGTTATTCTTACAGTGCATGTTTCAGAATATCCATAATTCAAATAGTTATACCCCTAAACAATTATACTCATTTGTCTTTATTTCCCTACACATGTGATTGCAAAATCAATATGAAGTTGATTACAGTCTTATAATGTTTCTGTGTTCACTTCAAGTTTGTCTTAAAGGCAACAGGAATAATATGATTAGGGAAGTTGAGGGCAATGGCACTACATATGTAAATGATGGATATATAAAAGAATAGATGAGGTGTTCAAACATTCATTTCAATGAAAGCTGCTGACCAAATGCAAAATGTACACAGAAAAAGTTTCTCCCCTGTTTTATTCCGGTGCCCATAATGCATGCACGTTTGGTTTATCAGTATAATTTTTTTATATGTGTGATGATCGGGAAGCGTTTTACAGTAGTTATGTTCAAATGAGTTTAAATTAATTTAATTCACTGGTTAATGTGCTCTATAATATTTGTATCATCTGTTTGGATCTAATGTAATTTTCCTTTTATGTAATTTCAATCCTGTATAATACTGATATTGTCTTAATAGAGATTTTCACTGTAACTGTATTATGTACTGTATGTAGTACAAAAGTTTGGGGTCACCCAGAAAACTTCATGTTTTCCATGAAAACTCACATTTTTATTCATGAAATGAGTTGCAAAATGAATAGAAAATATAGTCAAGACATTAATGACTTTTACTTGAAATAATAATTTTGTCCATCAAACTTTGCTTTCGTCAAAGAATTTGCAGCAGTTACAGCCTTGCAGACCTTTGGCATTATAGCTGTACATTTTTTGAGGTAATCTGATGAAATTTCACCCCATGCTTCCTGAATCACCTTCCACAAGTTGGATTGGCTTGATGAGCACTTCTTATGTACTATACGGTCAAGCTGCTCCCACAACAGCTCAATAGGGTTGAGATCTGGTGACTGCGCTGGCCACTCCATTATAGACAGAATACCAGTCTTCCTCTGTCCAGTGTCTGTGTTCTTCTGCCCATCTTAATCTTTTCCTTTTATTGGCCAGTCTCAGATCTGGCTTTTTCTTTGCTAATCTGCCTCGAAGGCGGCATCCTGGAGACGCCTCTTCACTGTTGACGTGGAGACTGGTGTTTTACGGGTACCATTTAATGAAGCTGCCAGTTGAGGACCTGTGAGGTGGACTACAGACTCTGATGTACTTGTCCTCTCGCTCAGTTGTGCACCGGGGCCTCCCACTTCTCTATTCTGGTTAGAGCCAGTTTGTGCTGTTCTGTGAAGGGAGTAGTACACACCTTTGTAGGAGATCGTCAGTTTCTTGGCAATTTCTCACATGGAATAGTTTTCATTTCTCAGAACAAGAATAGACTGAAGAGTTTTCAGAAGAAAGTTCTTTTTTTCTGGCCATTTTGAGACGATACTCAAACCCACAAATGCTGATGCTCCAGATACTCAACTAGCCTGAAGAAGGCCAATTTTATTGCTGCTTTAATCAGCACAACAGTTTTCAGCTGTGCTAACATAATTGCAAAAGGGTTTTCTAATGATTAATTAGCCTTTTAACACAATAAACTTGAACTAGCAAACACAATGTGCCATTGGAACACAGGAGTGATGGTTGCTGATGTAGATATTCCATTAAAAATGAGCCATTTCCAGCTGTAATAGTAATTTACCACATTTACAATGTCTACACTGTATTTCTGATCAATTTAATGGTTTTTTTATTTGAAAAAATGAGTGCTTTTCTTTCAAAAATAAGGAAATTTCTAAGTGATCCCAAACTTTTGAGCGGTAGTGTACAGTAAGTGTAAACATTTTCTCAAGAAAACGTTATTCTTGGAAGCGCTGCCACTCACAACCCAGTTTCTGGACCTCTGGAAGAGTTGTTGCCGAGGTAACTTCTAATGGGGGTTCAAATAAATTATAGACAATAAACACCCATTTTTCATATTGGAGTTATGATGAAGAATTTTTCTGGGTTCCAAGGTGTCACATGATGGTCCAACTGTGGCTATGCCCACTGCACAATCAGCTAGAAATAGAAGAGCTAGTCAACCAAGCTGCCTGTTGAACTGTAGATACACTTGTTTAGTCTACTAGTCCTCCACAACTGCTCCACTACCAACCTCAACTCAAGAGCTTCAACATGCAGAGCAAAGTAAGCAGGTTCAGTAACCAGCATTCACTGCAGGTTGAACCTCTGACTTTCTGCTCCATCCTGGGCCCACTGACCTCGACTGTAGGCCTCCCTGGCATCTGTAATCTGCTGCTCACTTGTTTGATTTTCACATTTGGATTTATACCTGATTAATGCCACTAGTGTCATTAACAGTTAGCGGCGCATTTTATGCTTGTTTTTCAGCTTAGCTTCAGGCTTAAGACAGTTGGCAGCCCTGATTGTAAGGCTGGATTACCAACAGGGCAAAGGGCTTTGGGGCCTCATCCCCAAATACTCCAGGTTGACTGTGTTTATGTTTGTGATCAATTGTGGTGCCTTGCACCAAAAATTAGCTTTAGCTTTAGCATTATTTAAATTTATAATGTGCTCACATGGTGCATATGCCTGTATAAATCTGTTTACTTGAAAATGATAGGATACATACACAATGCACCGAGAGAGGTGATGGGAGGTGTCAACAGGGGCCCACAGCATGATTTTGCCCCAGGGCCATCCCCAATTTCCAAAATATGAGGATACATAGACAACACAAATATGGATTTAATGTCAACTATCCTCAAGGTACTGTAATATATGTGGAAAAACAGGACCAAACTTTTCACTTCGCCATTTCTAATTCTTTTTCAAGCAGTTGTTTTGGACTTGAAGTGCTGGATAAATGTATGAACTGTGTTGAGTTTGCTGTTCTCAGCACATGCTTTCCCGTGTTGCCTGCTGTAAGAGTAACCAGAGCCTGACATTTCTTTACGTGAGCAAACAAACATCTCTAAAATGTAGATGGTGGAGGGGGGGGGGACAGGAAGTCACATGTGCAGCACCGGTCCCAAATTGTTGACACAATCTGTGCTCTGTGCCACCTAATTCCCGGATGCCGGATCATCCTGTCCTCCAAATCTCCCCAAATCCCACGGACAGTGGTCCCTGAGAGGCCCTGTTTACCCTGGGCCCGCCGGCCACGGCAGCCTCAGACCCCCTCCCCGTTTTCTCCCGCACGACACAGTCACGCACTCATCAGTTAATGCTGAACATCTGGAGGGATTAGCAATGTCAGGCCAATCAGAGTTGAGCTGACAGATCCCAATGAAATGCCATTCTGCAGCTGCGCTCGGCATTCAAGTGCTTTCGGATTCCCATTTCTCCTCCTCTCTTTCCTTTTCTGTCTTTCCTCTTTCCACTCTTTCTTCTTCTACTTACCTCCATTCCTCTCCCTTACTTGTCCTTTTCTTTCCCCTTCTCATTCTTCTCTATTATCCCTTCATCTGTTGATTAAACCATCTTGCCTAAAGTAGAAATTCAGCTTTAATCATAACAGAAGACAGAATTCTTAAAGTATAAAAAAAAATTCATGATATTCATCATAGAAATATTAACAGTAACTCAAGTAGCATTGTGAAAAATTAAAGAAATAGCTTTATATAATCTCTGTTGGGGACTGATTGCACTGACAAATATACAAACATTTGAGAATGTAACATCAGGCTGTCAATGTTCCTTCCCATCCCATTATGTTTAGACATAATCTGCATTTTGTATATTTCTCCTGATTGTGGTTGAACAAGTTGGAAGTTAGAAAGATTATTAGATGGGAGGACAGTGAAAAACACGCAGAAAAAGAGAGAAGAGGGGAAGTGAAGTGGAGCCGAGGCACCACCTGCTCCAAATGTTTGCAGCTATAAATCTTCTGTGCTCTAGTTGCACCATGCATGCTGCTACAAAGATGGATAAACACAAAGTCAAAAGTGCAAAATGAACTTGCTACCCAAAGGCTGATGTGAATAGCTTCTCATGCAACCACAGATAGTTTTACAAGAGTTGACTGCTTATTTGAGTTGAGGTATTTACATTTTTCTTGCCACAGCTGCTGACAAAAATAGTTAAAAGTTTTGTTGGCAGAACCACAGAACTGAGGCTTTACAAAGTTGGATGAATGAAATGTTTGAATGGCAAGTATTAAATACATATTTATTTAATAAAAGTTCAAGGTTTTTTATCTACTAAGTGTAAGGCTTACTAGATAAAAAAAAAAAATCCTGACAGTTTAGATTATTATCAAGCGTAAAATAATCACAAAATAATCTCAACTCAAGGTGAACTCATGGCTACCTCACATTTTTCACTACGAGATACTGAGCAAACTCCATCACCTGAAGACCATAAGTTGCAGTTTAAAGGTGTAACTCATTATGTTTATCTCTGGACTTCGCATTGACATTTTTTAACCCATAAAAACTTCTTTTTTTGGTCTGCTCATTGAATTTGAACCTCCCACCTCCACAAAATATTAACTGAAACTTCAGTCTGAACAATCAACTTGAGTACAGAAGTCATAGACATCTGTCCATAAAAGATCCCTTTATTAAACAAGGACTTAAGTTACCTACTCTCATAAAAGTTATCTAATTTATTTTAAATGAATGGTAAAAGAGTTGTTTTACTTTGTATATGTCTCCATTGATTACATTAGCTAATGCAGTACAGTGAGTCCTTTTGGGGGCTCTGCAGTTGGGAAAGTCACTTTCAACAGCACATTATATAAGCTCAAATGTTAAGGCAAATGCTAAGGCGGATAAACAATTATATTTTTCCAGATGAGACCCCTCTGACGTTCGTCTACCCCCGCTGGTGATGAAATCGCATGAGATCAAGTTGCTGGAATGCACCAGCGGTCTCGGTTCTACTGGGACTAATCGGTGGGGTTTGCGGAGCCTCGCATGGACACACGGGGCTCGCATCTGATCCCAAACAGCTGCTTAGCAGACAGGGCCCGCAACTGAGAATGCCCAATCCAAGCCCTTGCTCCAGTCCTGGCAGGCACATTTGAAAAACATTGCTCTGACCCTCAGGGGGTCGCGACCCCGCAGTAAATGTATTTTGGCATATTTGGTTGGTAAAAGCACCTGTCTCCTTGCTGAGTGTTTTCGGAGTGAGTTATTTTCAGCAAACACACATTCGTTTGTCTTCGCAGCAGAGCTTTGCCGGATGTTCTGATAAATGTTAAAGGAAAATTTAAATAACCTTAAACACCTCCAAAAAGGCACAGAAGCTCCGTGTTTCAGTTACAGTTTCTCAAGACTTTGAGGTTGCATTTGTTTCATTTGTGTCAACTCACCAGCGCTGAAATCACAGACAGTATGAAAGAAAATCAAGAAACACACAAGAATCCACAGACCTGCTGTGTCGGCACTGAGTAGACTGCGTGAAGACGCACTGCAGTTACGTTTGAGTTCTGATCTCGGTCGGTTACTACAGAGGTTGTGAAACTGAATACTTGGAAGTGATAATACTGTCGTGAAAGTGTTGATTTCCTGTTTTTGTCATCTGGCAGCCATTTCACATGAAGATAATTAGAGAAATTAGCCACCATGTGGAATGTTTTCTCTTGACAGAGTGAGAGGGAAGCCTTCCAGGAGTGCTCTCAGTTCCTGATTCATAGTTCCTGACCGGGCCCTCAACACACACACACACACACACACACATATTAAACACACACTCTTTATCCCTCAGTTTTACAACCACTATCTTTCCCTCTTTGCTTCTCTTTTTTTCTCTTCTAGATCACACATCATGTATGCGCACACACGCACGCCAACAGACACACAAAAACCAGAGCTCCCTCCGAACTGAACCAGATGTTTTGCATTAAAAAGCAGCAAAGTTCTCTCCTGAAAGCCTCCACTGAAGAGTCAGTCTCGTTACTTCTCCGTATTTACTTCTATCTACCTCTCTTTTGTTCATGCTCGCTCTGTATTGAACTGAGATTCACTTGCCTCACTGTCAGTCGCAGGTACAATCAACACTTCAACTTTTAATATCAACTTTTTGTTTAAGGATTCACACTGCAGCTTTTCACCTAACGCAGCAAAGTTAGTGTGTTAGTGCTGCCCTCCTTGTTTCCGGCCATGACACCTGTTGCTCATGACTTTGAAACAGCATGTAGCCTGAGACCGACATCCATGTAAACCCATCACAATCCCTGAAATAGCTGTGAACAAACACTGATAAACAAGATGAGAAAGCAATTCAATGCCCCTTGCTGCGAGATTACTGGCATCAGCTTGATAGCAAAGACTCAGCTCACAGCTGACCAAAGCATGTCCAAAGCAAACGTCCTGAATATCAGTGAAATCTACTGTTTACACTGTATTTTTTACAGCAGTGGGTGCTAATAATATGGGTGTACTTTGAAGCAAAGCAACAATATGTGACGATTGTGATGCGAGGATTTGCGACAGAGGTGTGTCAGTGTTATGATAAACTGGCAGCAGGCAACTAGATGGATGGTGCTGTTATTGAAAGACTGGCTATATTAATCTTTCAGCTGTTTTGTAGCTGCTACGTAGCTTTGGAGTCTTGTTTCACTACTAAGTTCCTGTTTTTACCTCAGTCTAACTGACAGTAGCCTCGCTGTTTTCTGATCACCACAATCTCGGCTCTGTAATGAAGTCTGTTGTGTTAATGTACTATTAATACAAACTGAAAACTTTCTTTATCTGTTGTACATACACACAAAAAAATTGCAGGTGCAAACCACGGGAAGGCTTTTATTGTGTGGCAGCTACACTGGAAGTGCTGACTAAGTCACTGTGGTTAGGGACTGGGAAATTGTCTCTTCAAATCCAGATTTGGACATTTTGTAGATTTTTGAGGCAGATGGTCAGTTTTATATATTTCAAGCCAAAGTGAACTGGTTAAAAGGTGCTTATTGCAGTTTGGCTGAACCTCTAACCTCCTCTCGTAAAGACATTCGAGTGTTTCAATATGATGGAAATTTTCCGAGTTGTCTTGATGTAAAAAGAAATTTATGTTGCAACTTGAAATGGTGTGTCAGTGCCTGAGAGTTTTGTAAGATTTGTGCTCCCCTCCCCTCAGAGATGGTGCTGTCAGTCCTAAGCGCTGGGTGGTAAAACTTACAGGAAGTGTTGCTAAATTAGTGCCATCTCTTCTCAAAATCCTCATGCACCTCCTCCCTCCTGACTCCTACTGCCCTCCCCCCCATCCCTTTACTCCCACTTCCTGACGATGACAGCCAGGTTCCTCTCCTGACATTCCAACTCTGCCTTCCACTCACCACCACCACTTCCCATATCCCATTTCATCTCATCTCACTCCTCCCAGCATACCTTTCATTTCTGTGTTTTGACAGAGCTTTATTTCAAATGCTAATAGGATTCCTCCCCGCAGGAATCCTGCTGGTTGATGTTCACTGGCGGGGCTGGAGGAGCATGTACCATGGGGCTCCAAGGTGAAGCACAGTGGCGGGATCCTCATATCTTTTTTCTCCTCCTAAGCCTCAAGTTGAAAGGATAATAGTTTAATGGTTTGGCTTTTGATGAGGGCAACATTTCGAAATGGAATTTATTAATAAAAAATGCAGCAGGGTCTGACACCAGTGTGTGTCCCAAAAGTATTTCCTGTGAAATAAAAATGTTCAAAGAAGGCAAACCTAAAATGGGTATGAATTAACATAATGTGTTATGAATATTTTGAGCAGTAAAACTTCTTTCTTAAAGCTGGATTTATAGTTGATGCAAGAGTCCCGCCATAGAGAACTATGTAGGTTTTGATCTATAGTTAGGTAAGTGTTGCTAGATGCATGATCAGGCCATATCGTGCTTTAAAATGAGACTACCAGTATGTAACTTTTCCTGAACGGCAGTCACTGCGGCCAATTATGGAATAATGTCACATTGTATTTCCATACATTTTTGGTAGTATAACAGTAGTGTTATGCTACCAAAGTGGAGAAGAGTCATAGTCAGTGAAATGACTCAGTAATGTCAGTCCATCACTACCATTGCCCCGACATGTGGTTACATTTTTGAGGATGCGTACATCAGCTACGGTGTAGCCTACACTGTATTTGGGGCTTTTAAGGTGGTCGCTATGGTGCTACAGTGGTACAAAATGGCTGCTACGTTATTCTTAGTAGTTTATTGTTTATAGGATCCCCCGTTAGCTTCCTGGGGTCCTTTAATACACAAAAATATATGCTGCTAAATTGGGTTTTTTGCTACCTGGTTGATAGGATAGTCTTTGTGGTTGCTGTGGTGTCACTAAGTGTTGTCTAGAATTGATACCTAGGTGTGTTAAAAGGGGACCATTAAAGTGATTCCACCACAACAGATAAATACAGTACTCGCATCATAGTTATTGCAAAGGAAAAAAAGCTGTTAACTACTTGTGTGTTTGCTCTCTTGCTTGCCTTTATTCCTGTATAAAGCGTTTCTCTTGGCTACAGGATCGCTCGGGGGACCCAGAGTGTTTGTTACATGTACTGTAATTGCGCAATGGCATTAACCTATACGACTACCATTACCACAATAATACTACTACTACTCCTTACTTGTAATGTCATGGTGGTCAGGGAATTAATCCTCTTTCTACTGTTGCACACACTGTAAGTCTTTGTGGATAAAAGTGTTACCTAAATCGGTGAAATGTAAATGATTATGATTGCAATTCCAACTGAAGGGGTCTTTGGTAATTGGACACGGAGGTGGAGGTTAATGGGAGTCAGGACATGGTTATGGTTAGAAATAGAAGGAGAGCGCTTTATGAGGCTTTCTGCCTCTGAATGTTACAGCAATGTCACTTTTGCTCTAAAGACAAATTGCACTGCAAATATATGGCCCATAAAGTCTGTCAAACCTCGGTGCATGTGTGGCAAAGCATGAAAATGTGCCCTAAAAGGAAACCAAAAAAAAAAAGAACAGAAAAGTTGGTTGATGTCTGGTTGTGTGTGCCATGTGTCAGTGAGAAGGAGACAGAGAGGGGGGAGGTCTGCACAGTATGTGCATTTATAATGTATATATAAGGTGGTTTAACAGGTATCATAGTTACAGTGGCAGCAGTTCACCACCAGCTCATAGCCACTTAAATAGCCTGCTGCTGTAGAAAAACCTTAAAAGCATTTCTTCTTCCATTAATTCAGCCTTTGCTTCATCTTTTTGTGATGTTTTATGACCCATGGTCCATTGAAACTTCTAACAAAGCTAATTCTTTCAAGCATAATGTGTCTGCCACCAAGCCAATGAGCCTTACTTTCCTCACCGTGAAAAATGTAATTTTGTAGCTACACTTGGTAACAGAGACATGCTCTGTAGCCTTTTAATAACATTGATGCCTCGGCCATAGGAGGGCCATTCCCATGCAATATAGCAGGTGTTCTCTTTCCCTTAGTCACTGCAAGTACAAATGTGAAGCCAACCATGATATGGTGCCCTATGACCTTCTCTATCGTGTCCCATTAAGACACTGTTGTCCTGCAGGTGTAGCGGTGGCTCCATGCTAAATGCTCATCATCCATGTAATCTAAGATGGTTTTCTGAATTCTGAATATATTGTCATAAATTGTGCTAAACACTTGGTACTTGCTATTGTTATAAATGTAAAGTCTCACTAATCTACTAATTAGTAGGTCTGTTCATGAAATTTTTCCATTGCCTCACCTGGTGACTGCATCTAAAAAGCATCCAGCTCAATTTTAAACTACCACTTATTCAATGAGATAACCAGCACCTACCTGAGTTCACATGCTTGTTATAGGAAGCATTCTCGTCATCAGCAACCCCGTATTTTTACTGCTGTTTCTTGAGACATACTTGACATTGTTTTGGCCTTACTTTCTCTTTGTTTATGTAGCTTCTTAAGGCAGTGACCTGGAACAATTGGCTTAAAACCAACAAGACTTAACACAGATACTTGGAAGTGCTTTGCAAAGAGGCCTGGAGAGAAAGTGCTTTGAGGCATTATTTCTGCCTGATAACTAAGATCCTTTTTTAGACGACACACACATCACCTGAATTTGTCAAAGATGGAGAGGTTAATGTTTATATAGTTAAAAACAGATAAAATGCTGTATAGTGGCTGTAAAGTCATTAAATATTGTGAATAATACTGCAGACGTTGCATTCCATCCCATTTAACCAAGTTAAATGCATTTCTTGTCCAAAAAATATATGGAGATTGCACTCACATCTAATTCTGAAAGTCTTAACGATAGGTGTTTTTGGTGGGTCAGTGGATTAGTGAGCACTGGGAGGGGGAGTTATGGAGGGGAAAGCTCGAAAATTGTATCGAAGGATACCGGTGTTGGGTTTCCCATCAGCCTAGCTAGCTAGCATAAGCCTCTCCCTTTCCAGTTCATGGGTCAGAGTTCATACAACATGCCTGGGGCCTCCAAAATGAGCAGGCTGGAGAGAGGTGAGGGGGACGGCCTCAGAATAAAGTGCACGAAAAGGTCACAGAGGAAGTAGATTGTAATAATTCATCCTTTTAAAACCACTTACTTGTTTTCTAGTGGTTATTTTGGATGGTTACTTGACCCAACATTAGCATGGAAAAGGCTCCAAATGCTACACATTTACAGTTAAAGTAAAAAGTACCAAAAATGTCCAATAATCAGCCTGGATTCTCTAAATTTTAGTCTAAAAGTGTCAGTTAAAGACCTAAATTACTTATCATCATACTTATCCTTGACAAATATGATTATGCACTTTCTAGAGTAGTTATAACCTCTAAGTGGTGACCATCCTCTTAAAGCTCTTTGTGTGTTCTTAGACATTATACAGATGAAAGTGAGTACTGACTTAGTGGAAACCAGATAAGAAGCCATTGCCTTCCTGGTACAAGACCATTTGGATGACTTAAGGCCAACGTCATAGGGGTATGTAACCTCTGGTGAAGGGGTTAACAAGGCATTATGGTCATTACTGGTGGAGAAGGAGCCCCCCTTCTTGAAAACTACCTTTAAATTATAGAGCTGATGCATATCAATTTTCAGGGCTACACTAAGTACCACCTAAAGGCAAGCTAATCTGTGGCGCTGGGAGACTGAATATGGGCTTAGGGTTCTGGGTGTGTTCGCTTTGAGATAAGGAGAGACATTTTCTGTTCATGATCATGTGACAAAAACAGGGGTCAAAAGTTTCCACTACCTACGATGGTAAGTTTCCACTACATGCAATGGTAGTGACTTCAGAAGTGGTGTTTTGTCAGGATTTCTGTTATACAGTATACAGTACACTGCATGTGGGCAGCTACATCTGCTGACACTGATCAGCTTAAATGATTTTGAACATTTTAAGTCACAGAATCTCTATTTCTCCATGTTTTTCTTCCCTTTGTTACTCTTCTTCCTTATTGAAGGTTCTGCTTTGGTTCGTGCAACATTAATGTGTTGCCATTTTGCCCAGGACTGTCTCAAAAAAAGAGATGTAAAAAGACTATCCAGGTTAAATAACAGTCAAAATATATAATATATGAAACTTTTGGAAAAAAAGAGGCTGCATTTTGAGGCTTATGTTTGTACTATAAATGTAACAGAGTGCACAAAATCTGATCTGACAATCAAGATCTGCTTTTTCTAGCAAATAATCCAACAGGTTCAATCAAGGTAAAAGCTACCATATGATTCCCTGCTGATCTCACTCTCTCAGTCTATTTTGAGGGGATGTTGTGAATAAGCAAGAGGATTAAACCAAAACCATTCTGCAACTGTGCATCGCTTCACGTGACAGCAAAGGGAACTAAATAATAAAAGAGAGGAAATATAATGTTGGTCAGTCCAACTTTCTTTATCAAATATCAATATCTTCTATCGACCCTTCATCACAGGTTGAAGCTGTATGAATTGAAGCCAGTTCAGTCAAATCAAAGAGTTTGTTTCCCTTCTCAGATTGTTTCAACTGAATTATTTTTAGAGGCCTGAAGAGGTAAAACTACACAGTATAGTATAATTTTATGTAGCAGAATTTCTTACAACATGACCCCCAGGTTGGGAACCACCAGTTTAGAGAGATTTTGTTTTTCTCTCATGTTTTAGTTACGTGACTGCACTGAGGTTGGGAAGTGTTCATACCAACACAAGAGTTTAATTTTTTAATGAAATTGTGTGTTTTTGCATAAACATGTGAGGGAGAGAGAATCAGATTTTAAAAAGAAAATTACAACAGTGTTTTTACTTTTTAAGAAAAGAAAATCTACCCATTCGCTGTTGTACAGAAGATGTTTCCAGCCACTTTCATAATCAGATTTACAGGTTTTCGAGATGGTGGTACTACTGTACTTGTACTTCATACACTCCATGTTGGTGGCCTGTTTAACTGCAAGCTTTATCACCATTCTTACAAATCTATAATTTGTACCAGTTCATGACATTTGATGTTTCCTGACTGTCCCAAACTGACAGGGAACTACTTTTCTCTCCTTCATACACTACAAATTTACATCTTAACAAGTCCTCTGATCTTTTATTCACTCTTAAGATCTTTTTTCATCTTAATCTTATTAAAAGCCTTCTGCATTTGGGACGAATTATTTTCATTTGTTTTAAATGACTCAGATCTTTCCACTGATCTCAGAATAATGACTCTTGACGTCATCACTTACAGTATTTGCTGCAGTCATGCCAATTTGCTGGGAGGGGGGGAATACTGTAAAACTACTTTATGTAGTAGGATTCAAACAGCAATTTAAATCAGGATATATCAGTATATATCCAATATTTAAAATTGGACACTATTAATATTCCTAAAGATGTCAACTTAAAACATACTCCACACATTACACCTTGAAGGAGTAACATACACATTCACCTAAGTTTACTGTCCCTCTTTTCTTTTTGCCAGAGTTTCCTGAATGTTCCTGAAATTTCATCCCAAACACCTCTCATCTGCGGAGTAAGTACGCTGCTCTTCCTCCTTCCACACTCACCATCCATCCATCCCCTTTCATTCACAACACCCCCGGCTCCTATCAACAAACCCCCTGAGCAATGGGGAATGGGTCATATAAAGGAAACTGGGAGTCTTTTTATATCCGTTTACTGTTAGTGTTAGCAGCAATTTATGACTCCACTGGCTCCAGTGACGTGGGATACGGGGCAATGGGAGAGCAGGCCGTCTCCTCCAAAGCTATTCAGCGTCTCGTAACCTTGAAGCTTTTTCCTTTTTACTGCCATTAAACTGTGTCTGGGAGTAAGCCCCCCATGTGGGCCCTGGCGGTAATGAGGCTCCTTCTCCGCGACTTCAAATGATCCAGGGTGTCAGGGTGCGCTTTTTTGGAAAAAGTTCTAACACACTTCCTGGCTGGTTCATTTAACTGATGGTGAAGTTCTGTGTCGACTGTAATGGTAATTATGCCACTTGAGACTGAATTGTTTATGCTGTACTGCAGTGCAAATTAACTGTCTGATAGTCCGTCAATTTATATATCTGGCATAAGAGGATTCACAAAATAAACACATTTGGATTTAGACAACACAGTATTGTTTTTTATGGATAAAATGTTCCATGGTATATGTAATTTATACCACGATGTACATCCCAGTCCATTTTCTGGAAATGCATCTATGGAACCGCTTCTGAAAACATGCCAAATGGGAATGTGTACTTGTTGAACTCCAATATTGTATTACTATAAAACAAATACCTCAATGACAAAATAAAAAGAATGATTCACTGTTGAGCTAAAACACTCAAATAAGCCCAGAAAACCCTATCATGTAACTGTAATTTAGTTTCAAAGACCTGGAAAAGACAACATTTACTATACAGACGAGTGACAAATTAAAGGAAAAACTGACATAAAGTGTCTCAGTAAGGTGTTGGGCCACCACGTGCCGCCAGAACAGCTTCAATGCGCCTTGGCATCGATTGTACAAGTCTCTGAACTCTACTGGAGGGATGAACACCGTTCTTCCAAAAGACATTCCCTCATTTGGTGTTTTGATGATGGTGGTGGAGAGCGCTGTCTAACACGTCGGTCCAAAATCTCCCATAGGTGTTAAACTGGGTTGAGATCTGGTGACTGTGAAGGCCATAGCATATGATTCAAACCATTCAGTGACGCCTCGTGCCCTGTGGATGCAGGCATGGTCCCCCTGGAAGAGACCACTCCCATCAGGATTGAAATGTTTCATTTAAGTATAAAGATGATCAATCAGAACAACTTTGTATTGATTTGCAGTGACCCTTCCCTGTAAGGGGACAAGTGGACCCAAACCATGCCAGCAAAATGCCCCCCACAGCATGACAGAGCCACCGGATCCCCTCACTGTGGGGGTCAAGCATTCAGGTTTTTCCTTTAATTTGTCATCCACCAATTTGTCACCCACCTGTACATGCACACTCACATACAAATAGTGAAGTACAACATGGTAACTTTATGTTGTAATTCATACCTGAAAACCAAAATATAAAATACTGATGAAAATTAGACACACCACCAGCATCCAAAATCACAATTAAGGCAGACACTTCAAATCAGTTTAAATTCTGAACTTAATGTTCATGTAGGTTTAGAAAATAATTATAAGAATGAATACAAAAAGAGTTTTTTCTGTTTTTCTGTCTGGCCATCGCATAGTCATGGTTTCCAGTTTGAACTGTCTTCTGTTTTTTCCTCCAGAGTTATCCACATGGGCAGGACAGCATATAAAAAAGGAACATAATCCAGGATCAAACAATTCATCAATTGCACCTTCATTTTTTAAGTATAAGTAAGAAATTTCACACTTGACCATCCAATTTTACAACAGACATTTTGGTTGGAGATGAAATTAAGACTTCCACCATACATTAAACATGGGATTTATGGGGTGTATCTGTAGATTCACTGACAAAGACCACACCATTTATATATACAAATCAATTAATTAGAATGACAGGTAGGATTGTGAAGGGTTAAATGAGGGTCAGGCATGAAGGGATAAAAGGGGGTCAAGTACGAGGGGATGAACGGAGGGTCTAATGGGGATTGATGATGAGCCTGGAGGTGTTGGGGAACCAAGGGAGCGAGACTCAGGCTGGGGGCATGTCTCGATGAGCTTCGGTTTCATCATCCCCCAAAAGGGAGCTACATGTGGCGAGGAGAGAGTGGTCCTGTGGAACGCGTGATGAGCTAGTCTACGGTCTATGTAGTTTTGGATAGGTTCGAAAGGACATATGTATGAATTTAGTCAGATGAAAAATATGGGGTGACAGAGGCTAAGCTGGTCAGTCTTACTTCGTTTGAGATTGAATACAAGGGTGTCTACGGTGTGGGTGGAAAATTTGGAGATGGGTCATAGGTGAAAGTGGTAGCTGTAAACTTCACTGTATCACAAAAAAACAAAGAATGCTAGGAGAAACATGGATTCAAGAGTTGAGTCAATGGAAGGTCATAGGTCTACTGCGTGAAGGGTTTCGGTGCATCGGGTGAGGAAGTCTTCTGTCAGGGGGAAGTGTTTAGGTGCTGCTTTTTGTAGGCCTTTGATTGGCATATTGTTGTGAGGGTGAGTTTGGAAGGGGGTGGAACTCCAGTGAGCAGTTTGACGAGGAAGTTAATACTGCTGATGTAAACTTGGATGGTGGATGTTCTGATTTGGGACCTGAAGGGCGTAGGTAATAAAGCTGGTTAGAGATATGATGTCAAGGGAGGGAAATGGTAGGCTATACAAGGCATGAAGAGCTTTGAATAAGCTCCATCCAAAGTAATACGATTAGAGTGTTTTAGGAGCAAGGCTATTTAGGATGGCCTCTTTGGATGCAGTGATTAGGTGTTTAGTTGAAGATTCTGGCTGAAAATGGTGAAACCAGTGTTGGATGGGAATCTGAGTCTGGGTCGCCAAAGATTTGAATTTTTCACAGGAGAAGCAGGACAGGAAGTCAGCAATGGAATTCTTGTTGTCTGGAACATGGAAGGCGTGGATAATGAATCGGTGTTGGGCTGATATTAAAGTGAGTTTGGGAATTAACTGCATGATGTTAAGTGATCTTGAACGGCTGTTATTTATAATGTCGACAGTAGCTTTATTGTGTGTATGAGACTTTTTTCGACCACTCATGCCCCCAAAGAAGGGCTGTGATGGGTACAGCTCTTAAAGACTGGAGGTAGGAGAGAGTTATGATAATTCAGGTGGCCAATCAGAGGTGATCCTCTTTCATTGTGGTCATTGTAGAAAAAGGAAATACCGTTCCAAGAGAAGAGGAACCGATGCCACAGTCTCAGCTCCATTTTACAAGCATCATTCAGGACGATGTAATAATGGAGGGAAGAAACAGTGGTGTAGCGACTAAAATCAAAGCAGTCGCTGAGAGGCTAAGCGCTGGGTGTTTGCTGCATTGTCCGACGCGCTGTACTAACAGAAATATTCGCTGAGATCCAAGAATGAGTTTAAGGATTTTATTAACGAAGAAAACACAACTTTTGATAACGTGCTTAAAGTATGAAAAAATAAATCACNNAAAAAAAAAAAAAAAATCATTACAGATTTTTTTTTAATATTCTCCCTCTCTCCTTCACCATTTCTTGTCTACTGTGACCCATCCAATACCGTTAAATATTCTTTAAAAAAAAAAAAAGAAGACCAATCGACGACTAACTACAAAGCAAATCCTCTGATGTGAAAAATGTGGTTATAAAGAAGTTATTCAACATGGGTTAATCATCAACAAGCAGCCTCCACACCTCAGCCTCTCTGACAGTGTTAGACATGAATTTATGACGTTCCACATATTCCAGGATGCAGTGCGGTAATTCACTTTTCTGGTGTGTCAACTTTTCTGTGTGCTGCCCCTCCTACTTCTGCATCAATCAGTTATGTCCTAGAAGTCCCTGTCAAGAGCCCCAAGAGAATATGAATTTGTTGCTTTAAATCAAAGCTAGGTGTACGGGCATTTAGATGTCACCACTGAAGCTGTAGGTAGCAAGTTTGCACCAGTCTGACTGGTTCAGTCTAGGAACAGATCGATTTTTAACATGCGGGTCATAACCACCTGAGTACTGAGTGTGTTTTTGTATATACAGACGGGTGACAAATCAAAGGAAAAAACATCATAAAGTGTCATAAGTTGTTGCTCTAACATGAGTCACAGATTCTCCAAGTCTCTGGAACTCTACTGGAGGGATGTAATACCATTCCTCCAAAAGATATTCCCTTATTTGGTGTTTTGATGTTGGTGGTGGAGAGTGCTGTATATTAAGTCACTCCAAAGTCTTCCATAGGTTTTCAGTGTGGTTGAGCGCTGGTGACTGTGAAGGCCAAAGCATGTGATTCACATCATTTTCATCAAACCATTCAGTGACCCCTCGTAACCAGTAAGAAAGAGATTGTCCTCCCAAGAAGAACAGCAAGTGCCCCAACGCGTACGTTCAAGTGACAACTGTAACTATGACGGTGAAGGCCCCCTAACCTTAGCGAAAAAAAAGTCTTTCAAACTCAAACCACCTAAACCTAACCAAGAAACACTGCTCTATTAAATGTACTTTATCGGTACAGTGTGCAGATGTTTTGTCTGATTTCTGCTTTCATCCAGCAAATGTAAAAGTTTATGCTCTACACTCCGGTATCCTGAGAGAGAACCCCTGAAATGTTTTCTGCCATCACACTCTCAGGCAGCCGTGCTGGAAAACATCTGGTCATGATAACATCATCTCCTGTATGTAGTCAGTTACCCACAAAAGAAAAGAAGAAAAAGGAAACAGCACATAAAAAATATAGTAAGTACACAAATATAGTAAGTACACAACTCATCTAACTGGAGGACAACATCAGCAATAACTTCTAAGTGTCTGTTCCTCTCTGACGTTTTCACCCTCTCAGCCCTCACATCAAATGCCCCTCGTACTCCCATCCTCTCCTATCAGTTTGGACCTAAGTAAATTCGTGACCCCTCTTGGTGCCCTCTCAACATCAGCATGATCACTTCTCCCCTGCCATGACATGCGGGATTCCCAGCTAAATCAGGTTTATACCCGGACTCTCCACCCTTTTTACCTCTAAGAAGCTTTAGGCCCTCACTGCATAAGTCAAAGGGAACCCCCCCAACCCTTTGCTAAATAGATCAGCAGCAGAGGATCCAATGTTTCCACAATGAGAACACAACTCCCAGTGCTGGTGCAATCCATGAAAGGAATTGCAATTTTCCACATTTATCGCTCCCCCTTAAGTATCAATAAATATATAGAAGGCAGCAGTTTCAGCGAAAATGCCTGTACAAAAACCACAACTAGAAACCAAAACCAAAACTAATGTTCAGCCTCCACCGCTATGAAACAGAAGAAACACTCCAATCTGACACTGTGTACTTTGGAGAACTTGTAAATTCAAAACCTGTCTCAGAAAGTGAGGTTAAATTAAAGACTTGGACAGCTTGAGTGCACTCTTAATGCAAAAGCAAGCTGTAAAGTACAATATTCAACTCTAGGTTTGACAGACTATTGATCACTTTTGCACAAACTTTTCCGTAATGCATCTTTCAAATGTTCTGTAATTCAGTTGTTGTCTAATTCGGGCCTCATCACTCTTACTGGAGAGTGTAAAATGTGTTTCTGTTAAGCAATCACTCTCCTGAACAAAAATAACCCTGACCACGACCGAATAAACCAATGAACCAAAGTACAATGAACATTTTTTTAAAGTACCTCAAGCAATGACAGAAATACTGTTTCAGCCATGACATTTATTGCAGTCGGCATCTTCACTGGGTCACGTTTGCTTTTACTTCTTCCTGGCCGAACTCAAGGTCTCCAACCTGACTTCACAGCACAAACAATACGAGCCACCCGTATTAAGTTCCTGTGTGCTGACTCGCCCGGCTGCTCATGACTACCTTAAAACTGTACTATCGCAGGAGTAATGTTTAACCAGCGTGTGGCAATTTTGCACTGACAAAGAGGCCAGATAGGGAGTTGTTCATTAAAAGCACCAAATTGATTATTTCCTTCCTGTTGTTTGCTTGTCATACAGGGCTTTCAGGTTTACTTCCGAACCTGAGCTAACACAATGACCATATCTAGCAAGGGAGCTGATTGTGTAACCATTGCCCTCAAGTTATCGCTGTAGCATGGCCAAAGTTAATAGCTTCCCTTTTTTTCCTGGAATCGGCACTAGCTGCGAGGCATTCGTCAGAGAGTATTGGAACCAGCGGCCTGTTTGTGAAATGAGATATTGATTCAAAGGAGTAGGTATACCTCTGAGAAAGCTATGGCAGAAGTAACTCTGAATGACTTGTTTGGACACGACTGTAAGCCGAGCATGCTAGATGCTAAAAGCTAATTCAACATTTGGAAGGAGGAAAAGAAGAAGACTTGTAGGAATTCTGTGGTAAAGATGGTTTAAATAACTGCCAAACTGAACTACTGCTGTGAAAGCTGACTTTTTATTTACCTTTTATATTTCCTATGAAGGGAGCCTTTGTAGTAGTGGAGACAGGTGTATTATATAGCACACCATACATTGCTGCTGAGAGTATCAAAGCAAACAA
>NTHP01000213.1:500641-525256 GCA_003416845.1 Oplegnathus fasciatus
AACTGTGCGCTGCTTGTGATTTTTCCGGGAAAGTCGCGGCCGATACCCGGGTCGTAATACTGCAAATGCTGCAGGCTTTCATCAGCGGGCCATAGGCTCAGTCACCATTGTGTTGCATCATTCGGCGATAGATAGTGACTTAACAGACATTTATTTAAATGAAAACCTTCGAGATTATGTCTTTAAAATATGTTGTAGCATTGATGTTCTGTTCGTTCGTGGTGCCTCCACTGCCTTACTTGTGTGACAAGCTAATGTTAGTGGTAAGGCAGTTGCATTTTACAAAGTCAGCAAACAACCTTTCCTTTATCCACAGTTTTTCCATGTATGATGTTGAATATAAACACCCTGTGCTGGGGTACAAGGCACGGCCTGTTGTGCTTGTACACTGGGAATTTTTAATTTGAATGAATCATTGTAGACTGAATATTACGTTTTTTCCCACGTTCAAATGATATTTCCAAAAAAATGTGACAACCCAACTTCATAAAATGCAATTATCACAGAAATGGCAACACAGTACTAAGCTGTATTTTGGTCTCACATGGGACAAAACCTCCTTTCCTTTCCTTTCCTCTCCTCTCCTCTCCTTCCTCCCTTTTTGTCCACTGCTGCTATAATGAGGACGGTAAATGCTTCTCTACAATGTACTGCAGGTTAGCATTCAGTTATTCTGAGTCACTTTCCATGTTTGTTGTGGCCCAACCACCTGCTAACTTTGCAACAGTTGACCACCGAGTACAGTGGCATCCCGACATTTGGAAACACATCCGAATGTGCAAGCAGCACAGCATCAAAGTGACATTTTACTGTGACTTTATATGCAGCAAACAGTCAGCACTTACACAACTTGTGCCATATAAATGATCATGTGTAAATTAGATCATAGAAACGTGCACAGCTGGTGTTGTTCAAGAGCTGAAAACCTCCAAAATGGAGGCGTGAATCAATACCTGAAAGATCTCTTTGGTTTAATGGAGACTTTTAATGTTCATGGAGTAAAGATATACACCTAATAGTGGCTATGCACCTAGCATCTGAAGATGTCATTTAAAAAACACTGTGATGAAAGATGTGAAGTATCTGAAAGAGGTTTTGAAACATCACTGATTGCTCCCCTCTCTTAAAAATAGCACAACTTGATTTGGACAGCTTAGTTGCATTGAAATCACAGAAAAGAGTTTTAAAATAATATGTTCTAATCTTTTTAATGACCGTAATATGAAATAAAGTGGGCGCTTTTCGCAGTGTGTCAAGTCACTTCAAACTGGCACAGCAAGTTATGACTTTGTGAAACACTTACCATATTCACACAGTATTTTATTTGGCAAACTTTTCTTTCATATCTGAGATCTGCCCCATTTATGCATAAGGAGCCGTCAGGGGCGAGTGTTTGTGTTACTCACACATTCAAAGTGTTCGGTGGCGGTTGGTTCATGACTCATCTGAGTTCAGTTGACCATGGGATGAGAAAAATAATCAGTTTAAAGGCTTGGTAAAAAAAAAAAAAACTGTACACAAACTTTCAACACATATTTCCATGAGTTCTGGTGAGTAACGCTGCTGCCAAGCAACGCTGAGTCAACTTCCTTGGCAACACATGCAGGTCCCTAAAAGGAGCGTGTGTAAAAGCACTCGGTTGTTTACATGACTCTGTTCTTTTACTCATGAGAAATCCTGACCACAAGTTACATTAAACGCAAATGTGTTGCGTTTGACTCAGGCAGGAAATATGCTGAGTCGTTCATTTGACCATCAAAAAGACTGAAATCTTTTCAGTAGCTTCTACTCATTAATTTCTGACATTTTTCCGATATTCATGATTATTTTAAAGTCACAGGAATATGTTACATGTATTGTGGAAACTTTAACCCTTAGCATTGCTCTTCCTACAGTTAATTATTTCTGTGATTCAGCAACTGTAGTTTATCTCTTGTGCTCATGCTGAGTCACATGTGCTAACTGCCCGTGATATAAACATAAACGTAATGAATATGAGTATGTACACCATCTGCCGTATGTACAAAGCAATCATGGCCACATTATTGCAGGGAGATTTTGTTTGTGTGCCAAATGATGACTACTTTTGAGCATCATGAATCAGCGGCAAATGAGCGCCTCATTAATATTTGTCACATGTGTCTCAAAGAAATTGTGTCAGCACATCTTGAGCGCAAATGCATGGGGCCTTGTAAATCTCACGCCTTTAGAGACTAATAATAACAAATTTATCTCTGGGGATTGCGTTTCATGGGTCCGTGTGATGTGAACCACACCAAAAGCTGTCATTAATGCCGTTTTTTCGAGGCAGATACAAAGTGGAGAACTTGAAAGCGGCTCATTATTCAATATTTACACATGGCGCTTTGTAGTGCACTCCACAGAAGCTTTCCATTTAAACTTGAAATTCATCAGAAAGCTCCCCCGCGCCTCTCATCTTGTGGGAACCGCTGTAATAATGAATCTCGCACTATTGGTAATGGCTTTTGTAGTGATTGGTAGTTTCTTTTGAAACTCTGGGCGGGATGGAAGCATTCTTGGTCATTAACACATTTTAAGGTCTGCATACCAAATCTACAAACATGTTTTCACTCCGAATTCTGCATAATTTCCTTCGAAACATCAACCAGACAATTTGTTGCAGATTTGGACCTCCAGTGGCATTGACAATGTGGAACTACTCATTAGATGAACTCAATATGTGACTTTTCCGGCCACACTAGTGGTGAGGCTGTACGGGTGGCAATGTCAGTCGGTGCAACACTTTGGTCTAGACTGGAATATCTCAACCACTATTGTATGGATTGTCAGTGAAGCCTATTGACTTTGGTAACCCTTGTTAGTGAACAACTGCTGGATAGCTTGCCTTGAAATTTGCAACACACTTAAATGTTGCCAGGAGGATGAATCCTAATGAATCCTTTGGTGATACCCTGACTTCTCATCTAGCACCACCATGAAATTCACATAGTAAAATGTTTTCACAGCTCTCGGATGGATTGTCAGGAAATTCGGTAAACATATTCATGTTCCCCTCAGGATGAATTGCAACCACTTTGGTGATCCCCTTATGCTTTAATCTAGCGCCATCATCACGTCAAAATACTTTAGAAAGACTTTAGAAAGAAATACCTTCAAAACTAGTGACATTCCCACTGGAGTGCTGTACTGTGTTTAGCGCTAATTAGCAAATGTTAGGATGCTAACGCGCCGAACTAAGATGGTGAAGATGGTAAACAATGTACCTGCTATGCATGTGAGTCCGGTCATTGTCCGAATCAAAAAAAGTAGAACCTCACATAGCTGCTAGCATGGCTGTAGACTCGTTAGGCTTTTGTTAGGAATTTTGCAGTGGTGCAAGCATAGGCTACCTCCTTTTGTTTGAACACAAGAAGAAAAGTCAAAGGCCATGCAAGCTAGCATGTACAGAAGATTAAATTCATTTACCAAACACCCCAACACTGACAACACCTAATAGTTGTTTTCCTGTCCATAAAAACGTTTTTCAGCCCGGTCTGTCGCAAACGTTAAAAATAATGAGCGCTTTCAATCCAATAAATGCACTCAAGATATTTTGCATGCTGAGTGCACATCCTGTGAAAAAGAATATTATGTCTGGTGCTAAATTTTCATTAGCACAATAGTAACTGGCAGCACAGCACCAATATAATAACACAGTAAGGGGGCAACATAAACCTGTCACACCAGCTAAAATGGATGGGCCCTGGCCAGAGGGGGCTAAACGGGACCTAAATCAATTTGAGTGAGGAGGCTAGAGGAGTGGAGGAGGACTCGCGGGGGGTTGTACTTGTGTATGCCCTCGGACTTGAGGAGGGAGGGGAGGAAGGGAGTGTTTGTGTCTGTCTGTTGAGGTTCCCAATGTGAGGGTGTCAGTGAGGCCCAGGGAAGGCTCCAGGCTCAGCCTCCCTCTCCCTCCCGCCCCTCCACGGATCCTCTTCTGGCTCCAGTCGGGCTCTGGCTCTGATTAATAGCCACCGGAGGTGTCCAACGATGGCTGATAAGGGACCCGTATCCCCCCTCCCTCCTCTGGAACAGAGGGGCTCGTAACAAGCTAGCTCTCTCCCTTTCCCCTCCTCGGGCACTCAGGGAAGCCAATTAAGCACGTCTTAAAACTCAGGAGCGGTGACAACTGGTCTGGGCCTCTGGCTGAGGGCCGCAATGTGACAGTGGTGTTCACTCAGAGGACACTGCAGCACATTTAACCTTGAATGTAAAGCCTTGGGTCAAAGGTTAGAACTGCTTATGTGTCTCTCTCGGGGACACAGTGCTGCATTTCTAAACTAATTAGTTAATCAATTTGTTTACCGTGAGGACTCCTCATTAATGCAGCCAAAGCATAATCATTTCCCAAACAATTCCACAACCGCAACTGCCCCCCCGGCCTTGCTGAGATTTTGTTCCCAGGCTCATCGAGAGAGCAGAGACAAGAAAAAAGGAATTGCTGAAAAGGAGGGGGGGTTCCTCTGTTCCAGACAAGAACACAAGCTTATCCCAGCAGCCCGTTTCTCTATTTTTTAACTTGATGGCCAACGTTACAGGTGATCAAAGGACTGAACCCTAGGAAGGGGCTTAGGGCACAGCAGTGCGGCCAAAGGGATTGCTTCCCGGTGATTTGTAAGCAGGAAAAGACTTTTGACATGAAAGACAGCTTAAACAGCAGAGAAATAACAATAAACCAGCTGTAAAATGCTTCTTGTTGCAGCTGAATTGATGCAGAGGGTGGCTCCCACAACTATTTTTCTCTTGCTTTTTTTGTGGGTGTCTGGCATTTCCTACCGAGCCATTTCTACAGTCACATGCACACAACAAAAGGCTACATCTGAGGGGGTGGGGTGCCTGGGGTCTTAGGGGTAAAGAGATGCTTTGTGCTGGGGATATTGTGAAATCAGACGACTCCCATTTCTTTTCACTCGAGCTATGTTCGAAATTTGGTCGTATTCTTTGCTGTGACAAAAGTGCGGTTTTCCTATTGAAGGATTAGTCCCAAAATGCTATTTTAATGGATCAGTTGATTATAAGTGAAAAAAACTATGCCTTAAATGTAACAGATGTTGTCCATGTGGACCTAGTCTTTTATCAAGCGTGGAACTATCAAGGACCGTAGTTATTTCTTGTAACATGAAACGGCAGAAACATATGAAAGCAAAGTCTAAAGATAAAGTAAAGCACGTATTTTCCTTTATATGCTGCATTTTGTGCAGTTAAGTGCATGTAGGCAGTGTATTAATCAGTACTTTATCACCACTGCAACCACCATCACGTGTCCTTCTACACTAATGTAACACTGTCTAAAACAGAAATACCACAGGTCCAACAGGTGTAGATACCCTTTAGACACTTCAGAGTTTTCACTGGTGAGCCAGAATAGACCCAAAAAATTAAAGTACACAAATGAAGGGGCTCCAGACTTACTTTTCAAATTTTTCTTATGTTTGTTGTTTATCCAAGATGTGTGTTTCCGTGGAGTAAAGTCTGATCTGCCATTGGTGCTCTTTATGTTCTGTTATCAGCCATATTGGCTATCATTGTTCATAGCCAGACTCTCGAGGGACTGCTATGACGTGCGAATCAAGGGTCACCAGACGAACAAGCATCCAAACGCATCAATAGGCTACTTTTCGGTGGCCTTGCTGGCTACTTGTAGCGTAAAAGGGTAAATACATGAGGAAGCGGACAGCACAACTGTCCTTAGTATTCAAAATTTAGTAAAACTGTTGTAGCATTTCTCTGTTCTAATTAGTTTCTTTATATGATCCCTCAAGGTACTTAAAGTTGTAATCTCGAAGATTTTCACTTCGTTGTCTTTCACGGCACCTATGGCGATAATTGGTAATTGCAGGTGTGTTTTAGGACCTCACTTAAGTTTCAGTTTCACTTTCCTAGTCTGTAGTCATCGACCTTTTCTTTGTTTGTTCGGCCATAGTAACCGTTTACTCGCAATGCTAGCAGAGACCAGAAAGAACAGTACGCCACTTCACACACAGGTGAGTTGAAGAGCGAGTCTGTTGCGTTAAAAGCCTTGTTAAATGCCTAACTGTGCGTCGCTTGTGATTTTTCTGGGAAAGTCGCTGCCGACAACTGGGTCGTAATACTGCAAATGCAAGGGCTTTCATCCTTCCTTTGACCAAACCTGTTCAAAATGCCTTCAAAAGTATAGTAAAAGTAGTAGTAAATCCCGTAGTATCCAATGAGTCCTCCGAAGGAAACAACAAAATACATAAATTGTATAGTTTTTCCCTTCATCTACTACCCAGTTACTCTTTTGTTTATTCCAAACATAAAATGCATCACTTACTGTACACCAAATGATCACTACATAGAAAGTCCCTGACATCCCGACTTTAGCGCAGAAAATATGAAATAGTTATTAACTGTCTGACGCAAAGGATGAAAATGTTGTATATTATTAATTTAAAGAAATAAAGTAATCAGATGGGTCTGATATGTGGTGGAACAGAGCTGGAAAGATTTCACTTTGTGTATGACAGCTGTTGAAAATACCCTGTTCGTTCTGGAAAGCCTCACGCCCGGCTGCAGTGACACATGTGACATGTTAGTGTATTTCAAGACAGAGATTTAGGCTGATGCCTAAGCCACTGGCCATGTTCAAAAGCACTGTCAGGACAGGGAGGAGGTGAAAAAAAAGAAAGAAAACGAGTAAGGATAAACTTCCTGTGGGAGGAATGTGGCTGCTACCCATCACAGCTGGAATCTGCGGGGTCACATACCAGGGGAATGGTAAATATTTAACATTTAATTTCCTTGCTGTAAGGTAGACCGGACACAGAGCACAGCCAGCAACTCCATATTACAGAGGGCCTGAAACACGTAGGTGCGGACTCGTGGGGGGAAAGAGGTATAAATTGAAGAGAGGTTGTTAAAATATTTAGGCAAAATTCCCAGCCTCTCTGGACTGTAAGCCTACAGTGTCAATATTGATGGTATTTTTAATAATGCATGGCGAGAAAAGGCTAACTGCTGTGGAAAGCAGACTTTTTTTCTATCGTTAAATGCAGAAAAACTGTGGTAATTTTAAATATTGAAGGTTGTCATTAAAGTGTCTGCCCGGCTTACTTTGCAGGGATTTTATTGCTTCACCTTGAAATGAATCTTACTGTAAAAGGGATTTTAAAAATGACAGAGCGAAGAGCAAAACAAACTGAGCCCTTATCCAGCGTTTCCTCAGACTTAAACTCCAAGATGGCCGACGCACATATGTTCTCTCCTGCTTTACTACCTGGCCTTGCCTCACTTTATGAAAAGCCTATTGTGCTCTAACCTAGTTTCCTAACAGATGATTCATAGTCTGTCAGGGCTAGATCTGAAGTGTACACAGCAGAGGAAGACGGTCAAATGACAGACTTGTCCGCATCGTCGTTCAGACAAAAGGAAAGCTAAGAACTGAGCCCTGGAGGCACAGGAGAGCGAGAGCAACTTGACAAGTTTTTTTCTTTTTTCTTTTCAGTCACCTGGCAGGGATCCTTTTAATATCAGGTACTGCAGTGATGGGATATCGATATCAGCGTGGCTGGCTTCAAAGCTTGTATTTGGCTTTGTGCATATTTACATTAACCCGTTCCACTGAGGAATGTCTATGTTTAGTCTATGCGGAGGAATACACAGGTAGACAGGAACTTCTTTGCCTCATGTAAAAGTTTGAATGTTTAGATGTGAATTACAGTTAGCGCAAATGGTACGTTCCCCAACAACATGAAAATAATAAATAGCTATGTCTTTTATATAAATCAGTCTCTGTTTTTCAAATTTGCTGTATCAGATTCCTTATTGCTATCTGTTATTCCAACTACCCCTAAAGCCCTTTTCAGACATGCAATATGTGGCATTTCTGGAATGATCTATCTGTAAACGTAACTTCTAGGCTCTCAAATAAACGTCTTCTTCATGTTAATGTTCTGTTTGTAGTATTATTCAGAGTCAGACAGGACAGGACCATATTTTAGCACCTGGTGTGTGAGAGGGAGCAGTGTCAGCATCATGGAAGAAGAAAGAGTGTTCTCAGTTCCTTAACCTTAACTAATGACCGGACTTGCTGCGCTGTGTTAAGAGTGTTGCACAAATGTTTCTAGGTCCAATCAAGTGAGACTGACGTTGTGACCTTTATGGAAAAGTGGCTCATTAAGACTAAGATGCATGCCTGTTCAATACTTCAAACTTTAAATATTGAAAATTACAATACTTTCTGCTTTGAACACCTACCATCTGGTGCACTTTAACTAGAAAAATGAATATGTGGTGCACAGGAAGTGTTATGTTTTCATGTTGTGGCTGCGGCAGAAACATCATAAGTGCCACCAAATTATTAAGGACATTTCACAGCAATCAGACAGCTGTTGAGATTTTTTAGCGAGGACCAAACTGCTGGACCGACAGACTGAACAAGGTTGCTTTCTCTATAGCCACAGTGCAAGCATGGCTAAAAGAAATGTGTGACTTTAAATCCTTGTGGCCTTGTTGACGAGGTCTTCTTGGTAAAAGCGGGTTTTGATCTCATTGGGACTGATCTGGATAGTGAATGTTAAAGGAATCAGTTCATGTCATATTCTGCTATACTATTCCAGATCCTGGGAGTTATCCTACAATAACATTGTACTAGAACACACTGAAAAGGAGGATGAGGATTTTCTGTTCATGAGACAAATCCAGTAACAAGAGGATGTTCTGTTCATGTGAAAAAGAACTTCAATATGTAGTGTAAATGCTTTTGGACCTAGTGTACTGCCAGTGAGGAAATTGAACAGTCATGAAAGTGAGAGGAAGGAGGAATGACTGTGTCTGGACTCTCTCACAGATATCCCTCCAGACTGTTTAGTTGACTCACTGGATGACGCAGGCTCCAGCATAGTTTTGCTTTACTTCCTGGAAGTGGAGCGCTGGGGTTGCCTTGATGTTACTAAGACGACCATCATCGTACTCCCAGTCATGGAAATGGTGAAAACACACGCTGACTCCTCACAGCCGTCTGCATCGTGCACCAAAAACGTGAAACATCTGGACCTTATTTTCAAATGAGGCTTATTTAGAAAACGTGGTGGGTTACTTTGGCACCGTGACTTTCTATAAATATTTAGCTGTTATGAGCATTCAGAAAAAGATTTTTTAAGAGGGAAAGGTTTTTGAATGTGCCAGCGTTGCAGGTGCTTTGAAACAGGCTCCAAATTTTAAAACTCACTGATGACAGACTATAAGAGGTCACTGAATATAGCTAGAACTACTTAAATAGCTGTACAAAATTACAGGAATACATTGTTAAAATCATACCAATAAACATCTCAATTGACATGACTTTGCTAAAGAAAAGAAAATGGCCTTGAGATATTTGGAAATGGTGCTAGATTTATTTTCTTGTCTTCATCACTTTAGAAGCAACAATAGATTTAGCATGTGAGCTCTCCCTCCTAGAATGGCTGTAAAATTGCTTGAGTGACTTTTGTTTTAGTGTTTCCCCTCCACTTAGCACATAATGAGACACAGCTTGCTTTGCATCTCGTCCATCCGACTCCTCATGCCAAACTGTGTCAACAAGTTTGTCAGACAAGCAAAGAAAAGTCAACTGAACGCTGCATGAGGACAGAGGGCCTGTTATCCACTGCAGGACTCCTTTTTAATCCACTCTGCAGGACTGCAGGGATTGCAGTGTCGGTCGTTTGGTCCACCACTTTGGTCCAGACAGAAATATCTCAACAGCTTTTGGATGTCCTGCAATGAAATTTAGTACAGACATTCATGGTCCGCAGAGGATGAAGCCTACATATATTCGTTTTTGATCCCTTGACTTTTCCTCTAGCGCCACAGTGTGGTTGACATTTGTGCTCCGGAGGGAAATGTCTCGACAGAGATGGTTTGCCATGAAATTCGGTACGCACAATCATGTCCCCCTCGGGACGAATTGTAACAATTCTCAACCCAGTATCACGGCATATTGTTAAAGAGTAACGAAACTTAATTTATAGAGTCGTGTACATGGACATGAATTTTCCATTTTTTTTCGTGGCACCCAGCACGACTTTCAAACGAATGCATTTCAATGGGAAATATCTTTGGAGCGAGCAAGTCCGCACTGGGAGGTGGTCGAGGTTGGATGGAAGGGTCAAACACAGGACTTTCACCCCCAGAGACAGGGATTCGTGTCCCATGTGAGTCTTATCCTGCCAAACCAAGCTGCGACAGTTTCACAACGTTAGCCACGTGTTAGGAATACCTTTTCCCACTTGCACTTTGCATTGGAAATATGTGAAATGAGCACGACCTGTGAACGCCGCATTTCGTGGTGGTGGGCACGTGATTTTTACACATTTCGTGCCCACCCGCACGAAATGCGGTATTCACAGGTCGTGCTCATTTCACGTTTTTCTGTGAGACTGTGTTGCAACTCTGGTGATCCTCTGACTTCTATCGAGCGCCATCGACAGGTCAAAGTTTAATTTGTCCAATACTTTGATTTATGAGCAAATACCTGCAAAACTGATTATCTCTTTATTTTTATTAGTTTTATTTGTTCATTTAGTCATTTCTATTTCACGTGTGCTGTAGTCTCAAATTCTTGGACTGTTTGTATTGTTGTAGGCTACTGTCTTATTATCAGCTTGTCAGTCATCTGTAAAGCACTTCCAACTGCTGACATGTACGAAAGGTGCTACACAAATAAAGTTTGATTGATTGATTGCGAGCATTTTAGCAAGCTGACTTAACATTTAGCTCAAAGCACCACCAAAGTGCACTTAACAGAGCCGCTAGCATGCCTGTAGGCTCTGTAGTCTTATTTAGCTAGCAGCAGTAAACATGCTCAGGGAAAGCTTGGTGGTGGCCTTTGTTGCCGAGTGAAAACCTGCAAAGTAGGGAAATACTTCTTGCACACTTTGCGGCGAGTCTGCACACACTAAGCACAAAAAGAAGAACGAAATCGAAAGAAGAACTGTGAAGAGATGTTTCTGATGGACGTGAAACCTAACTCTCATTTAAGAAAATAAAAAGATAAGTGTTGAACTGGGATTTGTCTCCCACACTTGTGCAATTGTACATCGGAGGCATCCTGTTTATGTGGCCGTGGTTGCTCCGGGGGGATTGGCTCAGGCTGCATCACGGTGCTGCAGCCCAACAGCTGGGAATGGCCTCTCAGTCTGACAAGACATGCCGTTCCTATGACAAATACCCGTAGAGCAACAGTAACATGTGTCTCCCACCCCTGCGAGTCAATCCCCCCACCATCCCATCCCATCTCACCCCCCCACACAAAGCTGCACAGTGTACTTAATGAATAGCACACTTGGGGCTGCAGGGGTTTTTGCCGGAACAGTGAGGGGGGAAAAAAACGGCCCCTGGTGACCTCTGAGGGCCATCTGAGATAATAAATCCATGACCCTGAGTTCCGGAGTGCTTTGGGCAAGGTCGGGGTGGCAAATTTCCCACTTCCACAATATCAGATGTTAACGGTAATTCCTTTTAGCCAATGTGTAATGGCCCAGGAATGTCTTCTCCCCAGCCTCATCTAGGGCTGGTGGAATCTGTTGAAAATGTGTGACAGCTGTGAAAGTTGGCCAGCCCCGGCCTGTGAATGTATAAGATTTGGACGCGATTCAGGACCGAGGGGTGAGGTGCAGTGGGGGAGAGAGGCGAGGGCGGGCGGAGGACTTGTGTTGTTGTGGTGAAGTTCGCTCACTTGCTCCTCTTCTGTCAGTGGTCTGCTCCTTCTCTCCTCCTACTGCCCTCTGCTCCGGTGCAAACCCGCTCTCAGTGTTTTCTCCTCTTCTTTTTCTTTTTTTCCCCGAGCAGGAGGAGGAGTGGCCAAGCAAAACTTTCCCATCCAGTGAGAAGGAGGCGTACTTGAATGAAGGCAATCAGTTTGGGGATATTTCATGTAGTCAAATTAGTAGATGTCAATGTTATATAATGTTATAATGTCTTAAAATTGTCCATTCCTACTTATTATATATTTGATGACTTTCTGTGTCTAAGAAAGTACTATCAATATCTGTATTTGTCAGATTAAACAGCACATTTTTTGCGTGTTTGTTTTTTAAGATGCGACCTGATGGAACTAGCTTGTTAGAAACTCAAAAACTCACTCATTCGACGTTCGCGACTTTCACAAGAATGAATGGGGCGCCATTTTGGAACACAGCATTCAGTTTTTCTTCATACAGCCATGCAACCTGCATAACTTGGACACGGAAAGGAAACTAATAGCAGGAGCAGTGTTTTAGACCCGCAGATGTAGACAAGTTACCCCCTGCAGGAAAGGAGTGTAAAAGCTATTGCAGTTTGAACATGTGCACCACCTGCATGCAATAAGTGTTACACCTACAGGTTTTTGTTTTTTATAACTGCAGTTTTTGAGTGTTTTTTTCCATTTTACTCTTATAACAACTGTTGGGTAAAATAAAACTCTTATATATTAAACACTTTCGTCATATTTACATCAAAATTCAGCTTGTGGCTGTAAAAGACTAAATAGATGCTACCTCTACAGTACTAATATTATTTTTTACTACAGGTGGCACTGGTTGGACTAAAACTGAAGGCGCTGATATTAGCTTCACCAGCTTTACATCAGTGACACTATATGTACTAATTGAAAACCTATCCATATTCTAAAAACTACAGTCATGGCACATATGATATGCAAGATGATGTACTGTTGGCTCAATAATCCTATTAGTTTGAAGTCAAAGTTTCCTACTCTAGCATCATCATTCTGAATGAAAGTTTGAAAATATGCCAACACGCTCAAAAGCTTAATTTGAAACCAATAAGTGACTATCATAAGAGGTCTAGAATTGATTTGGGGGCTTGTGTGTCCTCAAACAAAATCTGTATCTATATAGATTTAGAGCATTGTACTGTATGACATGTCAGACGTCACCTTACATAGCAGAAATTAAAATGCTTTTCCAGTTGCTGCAATTTCTCAAGCTCCTCAACAGACAGCTGTTGCCATCTGCACATTTGGAATAAGGAAAAGCTTGTGGAGGAAAGAGGGGGAGGAGATGTTTTGCTGGATCTTCGCAGATTCCACGGCGATTAGGAGCACCTTCTCTTCTCTTCTTTTCACGTAATGCCTTTGAAAGCGAGGTTGAGGATTACTAATTGGATTAAATGGAGCCAGTGACATATATTGCACTTCTCACCAGTCCAGAGCGTGTAATCTGGCCATTTACGGGGCTTTTTTTCCCTAAGATGTCCCAAAAGGACTTCAGAGTCGACACTAATATCTCAGACTGCTCTTCCCACAGATCATGTATTGGTCAAACAATGTGGGCCAGACTGTGGTGTCCTTTTCTTTATAGTTATTTCCTCATAAAGTATAAGGTGCTGTTGTTTTTGCTTGTGGCCTCTGCTGTTTCTACAAGAAATGTAAAACGCATCCCCGCTCCTGGGCTCTATAAAAAGTTCAACATGACATTGGAGTTTTGGACAGCAAATACATTGCAAGAGAGGTACTGTATATTAGATTGCAAGAGGTGTGGGTAAAAGTCTGAGTACCAACGAAGAAAAAGATCAGGTCCAAAGGATGAATTTAATACTAATATTTCAAACAAAACTGGTCAAGATGTTTTTTTCAAACATCTATAATGTAGTAGAAACACCTTGACAATGTCTAATCAAAGCCATTAAACATAGCTAAGTGTTTGGTCATGGTTATTTTTCATTAGAACAGAAAATGCATAAACTGCCAATAGACTACACTGCTTTTGTGTAATATGAATTTATTAGCATTATTTGCTACTTTTTGCACATTCATATTTACCATACACTGCACAAAAATCAGTTCAGTGGCCACTTAAAAATCAAGTAGAATCTATTGCAATTCAATACAAAAGCTCTGCTATAAATTCTACTTTTATTAAGTTTATATTGTTTGGCTTTTGTTGACATTGTCAGAAATGTGTAAATTCAATTATATGTTCTTCCTATTTACATACATGAGGAGGGAAGAGTATTAAAAACATGTCTGATATAATGCAGTCCAGTACAACACCACCACTAACTATGTAACTGCATTACACTTTTTTAGGTGTACCTAATAAAGTGGCCACTGGGTGTATTTACCTCATTTTAACTAATATATTTTTTACTCTGTGTATTCTGTCTCTCTTTCTTTACTTATGGACCAAGTCAAAGACACATTTCCATCACCTTATGATCAACAATAAAAGTTATTTTCTTTTTCTGATTTTGGAAATGCTGCAGAATATAATGAACACTGTCTAAAATGCATTGGGCAGCCATAGGTTCGTGGTTCATGCATGGACGCCAAAGATTTTTATAACAGCTAGTTTTGTTCCTTTTCTATATGTGCATGTAAATGGAAGAAGCCAACCGCAACAATTGTCAATGGAGCTGTGGGACGTGGCACTGGCGCGACACTCTGCCCACCCTGCCCCGCTGTCGTAATCAGCCCAAGAGGCAGGATGGGGGGGCCGTGGCAGCAGATAGTATTTCTCCTTGGCCAAAAGGCGCTGCCCAGACAGAGAGCTCTTTGTTGCCCCCCTCTAAGAACGGCTTTCACTTTGCAATTGTGGAGGTAATTCCAGAGCTGTGCCCCATGAGTTTTTCTCCCCCCCCCCAAAAAATCGTGACCTGCAATCGGAAAGACCTTTCAGCCATGGTCGCCTGGTCGTCAGTTCTCAGTGAGTGCACAGCGCAATGATAGCATTACATTACTAAACAAAGAGAATGCAATTTCAATGCAGGGGGACCGGGGTGGAAAAACTTGTTAAACGCAGGTTCAGTTGCCAGATTAAACACCAGACACCTGTTTGATTACTCAAGTGGAGATTAGATAAAAAACTGACTCACAAACCCAATGTGCAGTCTGTGCAAATTATCACAAACATGTCGAGGCTCAGCTGCAGGAAGACACGAACATCAAATTGTCAATTCTCCAGCACTTTAAAAATGAAATAATCAACACATCGCTATTTCCTGTGATATGGGCACAACATGTCCTCAGGTGATAAATCGAGTTCCAGATAAAGCTGCGCTACTCAAGGCAGCTTCAATCAGGAGGAATGTCTCATCCCCACTGCATGAGCAGCCATATGTTTTGCTTACTCAAGTAAAATGCTGATTTTTAGTATAGACTGGCAATCTAGAATCATCATTTAGGTGAGGTAAGTGAGCAGTTTCCTGATGTCATGTTACATTACTTCTGGGATTTGAAGTCTTAAACAGATTTCAGGAGGCTGGGTTAAACTGAAAAACATGGTAGACGCCAACATCTATATTAGACATGCCTAATTGAAGAGGACTTTATACAACGAGACTCGTTAAAGCACCGTTTCAAAGAGGAAAGGTGACGGGGCCAAAGGTATCAAAGCTCTGAGATTTGGAGCACATTTCCCCATCAACCTTGCAAGGCAAAGATGTTGTCATCTTTCAAAACTAATTAAAAAAAATACAAAATGTTTAAACTCGCAAATATGTATGGTCTTGTGTCACATAAATTTGGAGAGAAATTTGATGAAATAATACGATAAAAAGGCTTGAGACCTCATCAAAGTGTCTGTGTGCCAGAATTATTATTAACTATTAATTAATTAACTATTTCAAGTTGGATATGAATGGTTATCGCATTAACCCAAGTTCCATTCTTGGGTACACGGTGACTTATCAAGCAATATTCCCTTCCTAACATTGAGTCAGGGTGTAGTTTTTTTTTTACAAACCCTACAGGAAGACAGGAATAAAATCACAGATGAGGGGAGATGAGACAAGGTACTGTACTGAAGAAACGTGACCCACCAAAACTCCCACCGTTACCCCCCTGCCCGCCACTCCTTTGCACTTCGCCTCGGTGTATTCCTCTCCTTCCTATTGAGGATGCATTCCTGGCACACCACACCCAAGATCATTGTAATGAAAATTCCTGTGCCTGTGCCAAAAGGATCCAGTTGCCGCTAATCCTTTTGCGGAGCATCACCTGATCCCGAGGCCGGCGAAGGTTAGGACTGCGGCCTTGCCAATGGTTGGAGGTGCTTGAAACAGTGTCTGTATATGTGGAGGTGGGAGGGTTAGGGACAGTCAATAGTGGCTCAAAACCCATCTGTTGAGCAAATATTTCACGATAACCTCAACACCTTGATTCACATCCACCTCTGCTTCCTCTAATGCTCTTCTCTTCAAGCTCCCATTACCTTCCCCGGAATTTCTGTCATACGTGATCATCATAGCATCGCAGGAATATTTTGTTACTGTTGGCAAGGTGTGGCAGCTATGAGGCTCACACTCTGTACCATCGGACTGTTTGTAATGTTAGAACTTGAGCTTACTCCACTGTCAGTCTCATAGTTAGTCACTCTGAATAAAAGTGTCAGCTTGATCCATAAAATATTAAATCTCAAAATGTCAACAACTCTTCAGACACACACTTGAGACTTGAGAAACACATCTCACTGTTTTCCAGACGGACTAATGACTCAAATGGCTAACACTAAAACAAACACGCCACAGAATACGGTTTAATCACTTCCTCTGGCGAAGCCTGCATTGTCTGGGAGCATTATCATCAAAACCGCAAAGGAAAGATATGTTCCATATGATTTCAGGTCCAACCCACTAAGAGAGCAGAAAGACTTGTGTATTTTTGTATCTGCAACGCTAAGCTGCTCCTATTACAAGAGTCTTTTGGAGCGGTAACTTGGAGGGGGAACCTGATCTGGCTATGCAGACCCAACATTGAACAGAGTCGACTGATGCAGGGATCAGCGTGGGAGTGAAAACAAAAGGCAAAGATGACACTGCTGTTTTCTCCCCTTTTCTTTAAATATATTTGCTCTTCTTCAGTTTCACTTTTGCTTTACCTTCACTTTTGGGGACTTCCCACAGCCATGACAGGTTTTACTTCGGGCCATTGGAACAGTCAGAGGGCTTAATGCCTTGCTCAAGGGTATCTGGGTGTTAGTGGTTATCAGTTTTCCCATCCATTATGGAGGCTGGGACAGACTGCAATTTACTGGGTGCTTGCTGGGTAGTATCACGAGGTTTAGAGTTTTTAACGTTTTTAAAAAAAGAGTCAATACAAATGAAGTTTATTTGGTAGTTGTTTCAATGAGGTGATGCACTAAAGTGGAAAAATCACCAGAAAAAACACTCAATATATTGTCGCTACTTTCTGTCATTTTCAGTGCACCTTTCAAGCTCTGCAGTCCTCCCAAACATCCATTTAAATATCACAGCCGCACAACCGTTTTGTCCCACAATGTGCAAAAAGCATGTCCTCTGCTGCTTTTCCATGTTTCTTGAGTGAAAATATTGGAAACCAAACATGAATATGCTAAATGAACCTTTTGTCCCTGAGTTAGTTGCTATTTAAATAGCACCACTTGTTTCAAGTACCAGTGAGAAGATTAATTACTTATTATTTTTATCAAGATTTAGGAACTGGTGTGTAGTGCATTCATTGAGTAATTTCATGCATTCACAAGTTTGAGGGCTTATCAGATGGTGAAACACTGCACAGCTTTTGATAAAACTATGTGACAGGATTTTACAACTCGTGATCATGGTCTCAGTGTTCGTGAGGTAAGCGATGGATTTACACAGTTTATGTCGTAAAGTAATCTACCCGGGATGTGCACCTCCATGTGCTTGATTGGGCAATGTAGTGCATTGCGAGATGATGTTGCACTGCATTGCGGCAAAAGCTGAGCAAACGTTTGCTGGAGTTATCGTTAGCATTCCTCCTGCAAGCAGTGGACCGGTTACTTCCCCCACAACCATTGGGGGCTGTGTTGCTACAGGTGAAAAGATTAAATATGATCCAGGAGAGTCACAGTGAGAAATACAGTATATTTGTGAGTTTGAATGCTTGTGAGACACCAAAATACTACACATCATTTTAGAAAACTCCGAGAAAGGACTTTACAACTCTGGAAAGTTATCACGGCAATTTATTATTTGTCTCAACAATTGCAAGGTAAACGGTACAATTACACAGTTCGCCTTACAAAGTATTCTACCTAGAAGTTGTGCTTATAACTGTTTTATTAGCCAATACAGTGAGATGCTGAATGATGTTGCATTGTGTTGAAACAAATGTTGAGTACGTTTCAAATTTTCTGCTCAATTTTTGTGGGAGCTCTTGGCTTTAGGACCCCTGGTGAGCCTGGTCCCACGCAGACCGCACTCGCCAACTGTTCACGGTCACCATAAATGCACAACCATGTCTGCGTCCACTGGAGTATTTTTGGAGTATATTAGAGCTTTAATTGGTGGATAACTGGTCAAACGTGATGACATCATCTAACACCATCAGAGGGGTTTGGTTGCAGGAAATGATGACATGACCTAAAAGAAATCTAGGATGTATGATCAGCTTTGACAGTGACAAAGAATCAGAAAGGAGAGACTCCTGACTGCACTGGTCATACAGTGAGATAAGAGGCAGAGATACCAATTCCTCCATCCACAATAGCCTCAACAGCCCAGAATGCAATGCAGCCACAATACAGGTTGCGGTTAAGTAACTTGTATAACCCACAGCTGGATACAACAAGTTCAGGCCTGTTCTCTCGGAGATGTCAAAGCCATTCTGGAAAATGTAAGAGTAGATTATATCAGTATATACAGTATATGAATAGAAAGGTAAGAGTAAGGGGGTGGACTTTAACTGCCACAGATATTGGTCAGATAAACACACAATTTTCAAGTTTCTTTTTCTTCAAGGTCTTTCCCAGTATGTACCAACACACATTTTTCTCATCTTTTTCTTCCTCTCGTCTGAGAGGTTTAAGTAAAAGATACTTTCATCTCCTTCATCACAGTATGGCAGTGAACGTTCTTGCTTGGAAATACAGCATATCTGATTTCTGCTTACAGATCCTGATGAGCCAAAATGCATGTTCCAAATCTTGATTTAAGACAAGAGCGCTGCTAAAAGCATGGAGGAAATCACTAATGAAAACTTGGCAGAAGCTAACCACCTATATATCACCCTCGCATGAATGATACATGAGCTTTTAATTTACAGCATTAAAACATGCTACGGCTGCATTACTATTTACCTTTCCATATCCGATAGCCCCGGCCGGTTGCCATGGGGTTTCAGTCATATCCAATCCCGGCCCCTTTGGCACACACTCTTATCTCTGTTTAAATATCCGGTTACTTCCCCCTCTGGTCCAGGCACACAGAGACATGTCATTAAGAGCAGTATCTCTCCCCAGCCCAGGCTTCCTTCCTGTGCGCGTGGTGACGGATTGATTTTCTCCGGTAGGGATCCACTGCAAGAAATATTCTTCTAAACAGGTTATTTAATCTAGTGTTGAGTCTTAAAATGGCATTTTTTATTTCTTCTGAGAGGAAGAAAAACAGCACAGGAAAGAGAGATGATTTCACTTTTCTGCAATTGTTTCCAGGAAATTCTTCAGCCAAGTGACATCACCTTGACACAAGTGGAGTGATCGACCTTGTTATCGCTTTTTCCAATAATTTAGTATTTCTTTAATAAGTGAAGTTGCACTGGAAAAGAAATGAAATTATGTCACGCTACCAAACTTCTTCATTTAATGAAATGATTTAAAAGTGGAATTAAGTTGTCTATAACTTTTATCGACCTCAAGTGGCGACCATGAAATTGCAAAACTAATTTAAAGCTGGAATGCGTATTTGACCGTACTGTTGTTTTTTCTCAATTACATGTTATCATAACCATCTGGAGTGTAGTGAAGCACTCAAGACAAGGGGCACATTCACTCTCCATACTCCATACACGCTGCTGAGAATTGTTGGGTTGCAGCTATCTGCTTAATGACACCAAAGCCATCTAACTACAGTGACAGTGACATTTTCATTGCATATCAATGAAAACAGTAGTAAACAACTTAACAAACCCAACACTGGATGTTCTGTCCTCTTCACTGGTTTGGACACACATGAAAATTATGATTGTTTTGTCGACTTCTGTTTCCAAGTTCAAGAATTCACTTTTTTACCTTTTCAAAGACGAGAAGTCCGTAAAGTGCCAAGTTAATGGTACTGATTAGCAGCGTTTTTAACCCCCTGCAGCTTGCACTGTGGTCATTTTGCGTTCAGTACATACAAAAACAAATCCTGAAGTCGAACTGTGCTAATTCATCAGTGTCTGACCAAATCAGCAGCGCCACACCCACTTCATGCAGTGATTGGCCCGGTGTGTGGAGGTGAGAACGTGAGAAGGCTTTTTAAATTCTTTACATAACATATTTCACATTTTGTGCGTACAGCCACCTGCGACACCATGAATGCCTTCCAGAAAAAGTGTGCACGCAGTTATGCAAAAAGCTTTAAACGATTGTTGCGTCTTGCCCCTCTCTGTGACGACCGTCTTCCCACGCCACTTTCAAATGTGGCCTTTCAGCACAGCTATGAACACTTTTACCTTCCAACCCGTTTGGACAACACATAGTATAAACTAGTTCTTTTCGAGCATAACCCCGCCTGAGCTCTGCTATGAGAGGTGGGTATGGATGGGATACAATTGCTGAGCCATTAACCTTTTAAATTGTGCTCATGTATATAGGCCTAGTTTTGTACTAAACTGAACTAACCAGCAACAGATTGAACTTCCTGAAGACCTTCAGAAGAAGCACCTTAATGATGCAATCACTGGCTAAAAAAACCCCCAAACCAACTACAGTCAGTGCCCATAACCATATGATTCGAATCAGAGAAGTGAAGCGGGATTTCTACAGTAATCAGTTGCAGTAAAAATCTCACTCATCGCTTACAGGAGTAAGCAAAATGACTTGCTAAAATGGGCATTTTTTACAGTGGAGTCTTGGGTCTGTGGCTTGGCGTCTGCTCTCCGGAGCAGCCCTTGGTACCCACAGGGGTCAAATCTCCCTCCTCTGGTTCTGGAAGAACAGAGGCTGTTAAGAGAGACCTACACTCCAGTATCTTTACAAATCAATGGAAGCACTTCCTCTCTCCTTGTCCTCCACGTGAACTAAGGACGTATCGATTACGGCAATATACGTAATACATTCCCGTGTTTCTCGACTGCTTGTAAATACGCCGCTTGGTGAGAGGTTTCTGGTCTAGTGTTAAGGGGTGAGATCTTGCCTGCGAGGGTCAAAACCTCATTTTAAGAGAGTTCATTTTTCATGCTTTACCAAAACCCCCGGTCATGGCTATGGAGCAGTCTTAGCTGTATAGGGATAAATGCACAAGGGTTGCCTTTAAAGCCATCCACTGTACAGCTGTGGGGAGTGAACACCCCAAAAGGACATATTTATCTTGAGGTATAAAATTTTCTTTCAGCACCCCTGCTCTCCCACAGGTTTCGTCGTGATCGTGTTACACGTCCTAGCCGTAAGAGCTCAGGGAGGGGGGCGACTTTTGCACGTCTTTATCGTAAAAATGTTTGTCCATTGTACAGATGCCCTGGAGCTGAACTCTTCGGGAGAGTAAACAGAGAGGGGAACGGCTACGCAGGCCTTTCCTTCTCTTTCAGCTGCACTAATGATGTTGTGCCGGGCCACAGCTGTTTTTTCGTGGCAGGTGTGCAAGTGGGAGCCACAGCAGACTGCACTCGGGCCCGGATCGGAGGAATGCCAAAAACAAGACGGAAGGAGAGGAGACGGGGCGCATAGCGAGGCGGAGAAACGAATATCCACACAAGATACAGCTCCCCGAGCTCCCAGAAAGCTGGATACAATATTCAATTGAGAATTTCCCCTCAACACCTGGCCACCGGCATAAGTAGGATATTGATGTGGGTCCCGCGCCAGAGCCCCACAGCTTGACTTATTTGAAATCCTCTGGCGATTTCATGCGGTATTTAGCCGAAATGCTTGGACAAGAACTCGTCTGGAGTTCTTTCCTGAGACGGGGGACATAGCCAGTATGTCTTGAATATGCACTCTGCTGGTCTGGGCCATGAGGATAGAAATGGCCCGAGATCATTTCCTGTTTGGAACTGGGATCAGGAGCAGAGAGGGGAAAATATGCACAGAATATTTGCTGTGTGGATTGGAGAAGATCACTTTGGAGATTACTACAAGGCTATTGTAAGACTGTATGTACTGTACAAAAGTAGAGAGATGTGTTTAATCATTTGAGCTGTAGATCTGACTTTTTTCCATGTACACTGCCACAAAAAGCTCAGATCTATCTTGAAGAGCTAAAGCTGAGATATTACGTAATTGTAGAAATTAAATCTGTTCGAGATCCCTGTAAGTTGCCTGTATTGCAGATACTCTGATTCATACCCACCTACTTTTTTGCTCTGAAATTTGAGATGATAGCAAGTAAAAGTGAAATATACAAATTATAACATCAGAGTTTAGGACAAATAAAAAACTGAATTGGTACAGACGCCTCAATATGTGCGATGAAACACTTCCCAAGTGTTCAAATTTGCCAAAAAAGATGAAGACGCAGGAGTTCCTGGTTGATCTGTGGACTGCAGCAGTACGATGCATGCTGTGTGACATTTGTTACCCCTCCCTCTTTCTCTTCCGATCTGATACTTTCCACTCTGTCTTGTCTAATAAAGCAGTAAAGGCTTAAAAAATTAATTTTTGGATATTGCTTTCGGGTAGGAAGCGAGACCAGAGTGCTCTGTTCTCCCTCGACTAGCGCCTCTGGCTAATATTAAAGCCGAGGCCATACGTGGTAAATATTAGCTTTTCTCTCCCGTGTTGACAGTGTGTGCTTTTCCACACACACACGGAACAAAGGTCTGCCATATTGTACACCCACCTGGGAACTCAGAGGGGACGGAGTGGAGGTAGGTGTTCATTGCTTAACAGTGGTGGCTTTTCATTGTGTGACTTGTGATTATGCAGTTGAAAGGCCCCCTCAGACCGGATGTGTAATGTTGATAATGGGAACAGGAGGCTCATTCTGCTGCTGCTGTGGATACAACAGCCAGATAAATGCCTTAAAGTGCATATCAGCAAGATTCTCACTTTTCAAACGTTCTCTTCCATCTTTGATGTCCAGCGCTCGTTGGTGTGGTGTCTTTGCACGGCACTTCCTGGAAATCACCATGTCAGTCAAACAGTGTGACACTACTGTGATGTGTTTTCCCTTTTATTTTCAGCTGATAATTTAAATTTCAGTGTGTGGTGCTGGGTTTTTTGTGTGTGTTTATTTTGTTTTTTTGTTGACTTCTAAGCGATGGTGGCTATCATCACTACCTACCCAGTTCTTCTATTTATCACGTGTAAAAACTCATATATTCAGATTCACTTCCTGTATGACAACCTGTCTTCTTTCAGAGGGTACTCAAAACAGCCAGTTTAAAAGCTTTCATTATCTGGCCATTGTTTCAAAACACTATTGCATTTAAGGGGGCTGCAAATTAGTTTTAACAAGATTCCCTACATACGTTTCTTTGCATTTATTCTACCTTATTAATATTAATGTTTAATGTGTTGTTTGGAGGCAAAACCAAAAGTGACCAAACCCAAAATGTCAGATATATTTATTCATGACATGGGAAAACTGCCTGTATGGCCAACTGCAATAAGTACCATAGGTCAAATTTGAACAAGGAAATCTAATGGACATTAAGAATGGCCATATCGTGTTGCAAGCCGTTTCTTTTCACCTGCTAGCGAGGACCATTACCTTCACCAACTACTATAGAGGCAGAAACATATTATACCCTCCCTCAGACCACAAGAGTCACCAGTGCAGCAGCCCCTCACCTGGGAACTTACCTGATTGTGTTTGTTGGAATGCACAACCAAGCCAGAGGTAAGGCCGCGGTACGCTTCAAACAAACTTGTTTGTGCAAAAGAGTTGTCCAACCACCTCTTAACGATGCCTGTAGCGCATCGAAATGCTTCCTGTTGGGAATCGAACTGCAGGTGTTGTTCCTGTTTGCGCATGTTATAGTATTAATCAGACTCAATTGGCAGCAATGTTGCTGCGTCCCCAGATCTCAGCAATGAATTCAGTGAATATAATGTCATCATATCCAGTAGGAATAATGACCATAAGTTGTTTAAAAATTTAATTTTCCTTTAAAGTAAAAATCTAAAGTTGGACTATACCTGTACACACACCAGTAAGTAAAGTGTTTGGCTAACATTAGCTCCAGCCCCTCATTCAACTCTTGCCGCACGTACACATGCAATGCATGCCCACAAACACATGAAATAGCATTCCCTGTCTACTCAGGTGTTTTACTTACCTACCTGAAACACTTTGGCCTGGAAAACAGGGGCGGCTCAGTCAGAACTTTTTTTTTTTTCCAGCTAAAAATGTAAACTCAAATCTAAAGAGAGACACTTTCTTTAACCAAAGATTTTTTTTTACATTAAGAGAAACGCACCCAGAATATGCAGGGCGACCATTCATCGCTCAGGTGTTAGCAAACACACAGTCCCAGCATGCTCCTTGGCTCGGAAAACACGGGAGGTCACAAGTCCATTCCTAAAAAGAGCCTAATACCAGCAGCAGAGGCCCTATCACACTGGCAGTGCCTCCCCCTATCTCCTCCTCCCCCAGCCACCTTCCCTTACTCCCCCCTCCTCCTCCCACTTCCTCCCCACCTCCTTCTCTTCCCTCTTTGGCCTGCCAGTGTGGTTTGCCTTGGCTGACTGATAATAAGAGACACAAAAATCCTCTTATCCCCCCCCCCCC
>NTHP01000213.1:525358-548324 GCA_003416845.1 Oplegnathus fasciatus
CCCCCCTCCTTTTCTCTCCACTGAAATGAGTCACTTCCTTGCCAGGGCCTCGGTTGCTGGACCGCCGCCAGGAGATACCCTGCTATTTATTGCCCGTTTCCACCCCAGAAGAGGGGAGTCTGGGAAGGCGTTTTCAGAGGAGTCTACACACACACACACTGAAACTCTCAGCGTGCATCCACACACATACAAATTCAGGAACACATCCACACAAAGACACACACATAGAGAGAAAAGCCAAGCATGCAGGCACACACACAAACACACACACACACACACACTTCCTGGCCTGGTTTTAAGCATCCGACAGGACCCAGAACACGTTCTCCTTGGATTCCACGATTGATGTTTGCGTTCCTCCCCCGAGCTGCTAGCCTGCCTGGCTTTAAGGTCTCCGTTTTCCGTGACGTCCCACCGGGAGCCGGGGAGATTTATGTCCCTTTCCCGGCATTTTTTCAGAAGGAAACGGCCTCACTTTTTCTGACCACACATGCGACGCACAAACACAAGCTTGTGAGGAGGCACACAAACAGTCTCTCATGATAAAAACAGATACGGCTAGAGCTGTAGCACGGCTGTAGCTGGCTGAAAGTATGCATAATTTTTTACACAGATGTTTTGGGGGTTTTTTTTTACACAGAGGCTATCTTTCATGACTATATCAGATATGCATAAAGTCGATGATACCATGTTGGAAGCAATCTGCAGCTGTGCAAGACGGAATTGAGTTTTTGTACTGAAAGAATTTTTTTAGTGTTTAATTCTTGCATATACATGGAACATGCTAACCTGGGGTCAATTCATCTCTTCACGCAGGGCTTTACATTACACTCATGCACACACACACACTCAGACACACATGCACTTAACCTTCATAGTCACATACAACCACATACTCACACACAAAGTCTCACACACAGGATCCTTGTGAATCCAAAACATTCCTTTCAGCTCAAGTTCAGGCACATCCCCCTAATAGAGGGGTTTGCACTTTTATTCATGGGCCCTTCTTTGGAATATGGCTGCTTTATAACTATCAGCCTAGCACTTGTTGGGCTTTTTTTTTCTCTACACTACATTGTCCTTCCAGCATTGCTTTGGAACGCAGAGGATTGTGATTTAAATGGCTTTTGAGTACTCCTAATCCACCGGAGGCACATAAGTCACACAAAGGTAGCTCCGAAAGGCCGGGCGAATTCCACCGAGCAAAGAGGAAGTCTTAAATCCCAAGCTTCACTTAAATACCACGAAGGTGACTTATTAATGGAATGATTTTGACTTGTGTGTATAGATGGCTCTTGATCGAGTGTGATGGGCTCAGGTGGCTGGAAATAACACTAATACGGCGTGACAAAGGATGTGGACAAACAGAAATTCTTTGGTTCTCTTTGCTATTGTCCAGGGTGAAAGAGGAGGAAAGGTGTTTCCAGTCTACAGGCAGAAAAGGCCACTTTGGAAGGACAAAGAAACACAGACGTGTGCACACATCCAGGCATAATGCAGGGATACGCAAGTAAATCATATCAAACGGTGTGTTAAAGAGATTGCTAACTGAAATGTAGTAGCTTTACAATTAATTGAATCAATCTTCAATATATTTTAGGTTTTAAAATCACATGTATCTTCATTAGTCAACTGCTGTATAATGTGCATTTCTTTCACTTTGTAATCTTAGATTTGATTTTGGTCAAACTGAGCAAAGCTTGTCATACTTCTTGTAGTGAAACACTTTCATAAGCATAACATGCACACACTGATGATGCTTGTATACACACGGAGCACGGAGGAAAGTTCATCTGTAACCACAGCTACTCTCAAAACAGTTTGTTTTATATTATTATGTTTTGTTAATTAAGGGTGCTTTCACACCTCAGTCATGTTGTCCGTTTTAATCGAACTCTGGAGCGTTTCGTCGGATAGTCCGGTTGGTTTGGGGTGGTGTGAAAGCTCATTCGAACTCTGCTACAGAACCAAAACAAAAAAAACAGCACATTGCAGATGATAACTTTCAAATCCATAACTTATTTTGACAATAACACTTGTCGTCTTTGTAACAAGAACAACACATAATCCCTCTCTCTCATCAGGGCCCGCCTTCTCCTTCAGTACTGTGTCACTCGCCTCACTCGCAGAATGAAATGTTCAACAACTCGCTGTCCTGTCAGCTGCTCCTATTATTCGCCTCCTTGTGAAACATTAGATTGATGGAAACACCAAAGCAGAACCAGAAAACCCAAGACCGCTTAAATTTGGTGTTGTTCCATTATTTCTGAGATCAGGAAGTGTCGGCGAGTTTCACTCGGATATTTTGTCCAATAGACGAGCGACCGTTTCGACCGTGTGACATTTGTTTACAATGTTTAGTGCGTTCGACAAAGTGCAGTGTGAACGCTGACTGGAGCAAATGAAAAATGCAACGATGTTGCAACTTCACCCCCGAATCGCACCGAGTCTACCAAACTACAGGTATGAACCTCATCTAATCTAGGACGTTGGACTCCATGAAAGTCTTTCTGCAGAACAGCAGGGAAACTCTAAAATCCAAAAATGACATCCAAAATGATGTTGAGTACATTTACACTACAAATGCATTCATTCATACTTATGCAAGGAAGGAGGAAGCACAGCGAAACCCTTTTTGTTTTAATGAAAGTAAAGAGATTTATGATGAAAATGTTCTCCAGAGAAATACAGCACAGACCTGACAAAGGGAAGGAGTAAATGAACGACTGACCATGCTTTAAAAAAACATTGAGTAGAATGTGATGTTGCTTCCAACCACTTGTCAGTAAGCTCTTTTGTGCTGCACTGCACAGACCTGTTTCAGAAAGCGTTTGTAAAAGCTTCTTTACACGGCTTGTTTTAGCTTCCTCAGGTCACAGATGGGTGGGGTTTGCCACAAACGGCAGGACAATGCACCGACTGTTAGTACGTTTTACAACAAAACAAAAGCATTTGAAACTTAATGACTGATTTACATGATTGACAGTTTAGCTGACAATATCTGAACGGTCCTCTAGTATAAACCCCGCCCCAAAAAGAAATGGTTTGATGCTGTACTGTAAACAAGCATCTAAATATAGGAGGCAAAACATCTCAACAGAAGCAAAACTTTGGATTGAATTTTTAAAGGAAACAAGCTTTTGCAGCATCATCACAAGGGTGGTACTGCTACGCTGTGGTGGTGCGGTGTCTCATTTTTACCCGCTTTGACCCGTTCTGGCGCTGCAGGCTGGTACACCGATCAGAGAGGTCATTCTTCATCTGGAAAGGCTGGACTCATTCCACAGTGACACCAAGCAGCAACCCTGCTGAAGTGCCTTTGAGCAGACAGTGAATCCATACCTACTCAAGGGCTGCTGTTCTGTGACTGAACCTGACCTCGATGTCTTCAGCCTATTTCATGTTGTGTTCTCTCTAAACAAACTTCACCAGCATCAGACACATGTAGGTGAAAACACGAGCAGCCAATCACAGTTCTTGCAGTCCCCACATGGTGTCTCAGTTGACGCCGTAGCCCCGACATGTAGTAGCATTTTTTAGGTTTAACCGTAGCCCATGGCTTAGCCTCGGAGCCCGTGCATGTAGCCACCGTATGGACGCACAAGTATAACAACAGATTCAGTGTATAGATTTTAAAACACACAGTGACTGGCCTATAATTTATAATTTAAGTTTAATTATGTCACATCATTTGTTTCCTCCCACGTGAGGGTAAGTAGTTTTATTTATTATTATATGGTTGTTGTTTTGTTTCTTTTTGCAAATAAAACAAATCAATAATTTAGTCACACCTTAAAAACCATGCAGCCTCTTGTTTTAATTGAATTTGAACCTGGTGTGATGACACCCAACATGTGGCAGATTTCTTCAACAAATTACATGTTCATAAAAGGTTTCTGACTTCATCTACCATGCTAATTCATATATTAGACCTGTGTGCCATGTCATCATACATCAATTTGCTCTTTGCAATATAATACCTGAGAGCTCAAATATAACGAGGAAGAGTAAAATACTGTAGTTAAAGGAGTGGGGGAAAAAATAGGAGAGCAGGGGAGAAAAGGAGGAGTAGGGAAGGGGAGAACCAAACAGGAGAGGAGGGGAGGGAGGGTGACTGCAGGGATGTTGGAGGTGGAGGTTGGGGGTTAAAGAGAAAGAACATCAAATTTATTCCGCACTTTCTTTCAGTTATGGAAGTCATCAAAGCCAACTTCCTTTTCTGGCGAGATAAGATCAGTCAAATGAAAGCTTCTCTGGGGGGTGGAGGGGGTTAATATGTTAGCTGGACTGAGAGTAACTCAGGCCCTAACGGCAGCATGTTTTTTTTTCTTTACCTTGTCCTGAGGCCCAGGGTGATCCACTGCTGAAAGAGCACAGAACAGCTCCATGGTAACTGAGGGAGGTGTTGGTGAAACTGAGGCTTGAGACGACTAAGGACTAGTTTGGTAACGCCTGAATGAATTACATGATAGTCACCTGTATATTTGCTTGTACTGTTGCATGCAATTTATGCAACTTTTTACAATATTTGTCTACTTTGTACTTCATTAATTACCTGAACACATCCTGCTGCTGTCATTTCGCACACACGTGTACTGAAACAATTCATTCTAATTAAAAGGACTATACCGGTGATGTTGCATCTCTTACCCCATACACTGCAAACCACTTCTACTTAACATCGTAACTAACTATTTTGCCAAATATGCTGCTGTTCTTTATAATTTTGTATATATCTTACTTCAGTTTGAAAGAATAAAATGCTTTTTAATGTATTTTTGAGGGATTTCCCCCTTTATTAGACAGAGGACAGTAGACAGCTGACAGGAAATAAGGGCATGCAACAAAAGGTCCCTGTCAGACCTGAACAGGGGACATTATAGGGTCAGCATGACACCCCCAGACCCTCGAAACTTTAGTTGTAAAATGCATCACAGTACACATAATGTCAGCATTAATATTTGTCAATGTTACATCATTGTTTTGAGACAATGAAGTGCAGACCTTTCAAATCAATCTGCACAACACTAAGGTATCACTGACAAAAATCAGTGCTGACTTGAAGATGATGAATGGAAACCAATAATTACATCTAAAAATCTTTGACAGTGTAGCCTGCATCTGGAAAGGATAAGCAAAGGTTATACATGTGTTTTAGTTAAGGAGCTAAAACTTGTAATGTCCTTTGACATGTTGTAGTGTTGAAATCAGTTCATAAAACCATCGTTTTATGTATTAATGCTTATACTACATATTTTTGCTGTTAATGTTTTGCTGCTTACGGTTAATCTGTGGTGCTGCAATGACCACGTTATTTTTTATAGGGGATCATTAGTTCCTTATGTTTCATCATCTTGTCTTATCTTAATGAAGCTCAAAGCACTTCGCTCTCCTGGACCTCCGGGCGTCCCTACGTAGACTGTCTAAAGGTACATTTCTCAGTGTTGATTTACAATAATTTTGACCTGAATTCAATTTTAAACTGCATTTTGTATTTTTGCATGTTGGGTGGGTCCAAGTGGCTGTGAAGGGGCCAGTATACTCCATCAGAAGTGCTAGTCGGATGGTCAAGTAGCTTCAGAAACCACCCTCCCATGCCATGATTGGCCAGCTGTGTGCAGGTCAGAAAGGAGCCGAGGTTTGATTTTCTCCCTCTAACTCTCTTTATTCATTCTTTACACAACTTTTTCTGCCAATTTTCATATGAACAATTGAGTGCAGCACTGTGAATGTCTTTAAGGAGAGGCTGGACCCCCCCCGGTTATATATACCCCGGCTCTGAGACGTAACTGTTTTAAAGTTAATGATTTCAATACCTGGAAACAGTAATAATTTTGTTTTCCTGGCACTTCTTAAAACCTAAATTTAGTCCCATCAAAGTAATGAGATAACAAAATGTTCAAAAGTCTAACTGTCATTGCACAGAGCACCCACTCACTGTTGTTGAGTACAGATTTATGGCTTCCTGTTGAGGATGATCACCATCCTCCAGAATCTTACATGGATAAACATGGTGGGTCAAATTTATCAAGGTCTTTATCATGTCTGTCAGAGGTGAGTGGAAACACTCTCTGTTGCTGCCCCATTTTCTCGTTTAAGATAATTCAAAAGCATTTTTACGTAAAACTCATGTAAACGGCACGTTGTTCAGATGCACAGGTAACAGTCTGCACGTAAGCAATAAACAGGCCACATATCGTGTTGTGCTACATCACTGGGTGCAGGATCTGCTGAAAGAGTCAGTCCCCCTGTAGGGACCTCAGAGACAGAACGGAAAGCATAAACAATCACTGAGCCTCTGTGATGTTTTTCAAGTGCTTAACAGCTCAATCTCTCTTAAAATAATTACACCTGAAAGGCAGAGATCCATCACAACTGCCCCAGTCTGGAAATTGCCCTCAGATGGGCACATACACACTGAGAGAGAGAGAGAGAGAGAGAGAGAAAGAGAGGGACAACATTTGTAAGCTATTATGACTTGCCTTTCTTCCTCTCCTCTTCTCCTTCCTGCTCTGTGTCTGATGATGATGATGATGATGATGCAGGATGTGGTTGGTAGACATAGGAATGACTATTCTGAACACTGTGTGAGTATGTTTGTGTGTGTTTTGCACTGAGTGAATGCAAAAATGGAACGTGTGCAAGCATGTCAGTTGAAGTTAGGATTAGTCTTCCTACCTATATTCAGCTGCAACATTAGCACTGGCATTAGTTCATGGCTTCAGTATCTGAATTTGCATCAGTATTAGCATTAGCATTATTAGTATTTACATAAGTATAGAGTAGTGAAATGGAAGCGCTCCAGAGGTTAATGTGTTGTTCATTTTCTACACAAACATTGTTAAATAATTGGCAGTTGAAGCACTTACAAGGCTTGGATGGACTTGAAACTCGCCTGATTTGTAATATGAACAACTGCTTAAAATATCTGGTTCTGTAATAAAAAGTCAAAGCTTGTGTACATAAAAACTGAAGCAGTTAACTACTCTTCCCATGGAGCATTTCTGTAAGAAACATCCAACCACCAAGTTTAAAATTCTGTTGCAGTGCGCCACTAACAGCCTGAAGATTACACTTTGTAGAAAGGTAAAGGAAAGATAAGGTTTATTACAACTTGATTTTATTTTTGGACCTCTGGCCATCAGTTCGGTTGGTTATGATAACACGGCACTCACCAGGGACATTGCTGAGATCTGGGAATGTGGTGATATCGCTAAAAATAGATCTGATGGGACGAGAAACGTGAACTGTCAGACCATCAGACAGGTTGAAAAAACAAACCCCCAGGTTAATCAAACCAAGTTGGAGGAGAAAATGAAAGGAAATGTTAAAATTACAAGCCAGACTGTCCACTGTAAACATCCATCACAGTTCACAGCTTGACAACCTGGTTCAGCTTTGACCTGCCTTGCTTGCTTGTTGTGCACACTCACAGTTTTCTTGTGCAATGAGGGATTGACGGTGACACTGCAGGCCTATTCGTAAGCGGACCCCGTTTTAGTTTTTTGACTTATTCATGTTGTTCAGCCAAAAGCAGCAAACAGAGGAGCTCCTCTTCTTGCTGTCGGGAGGTCAGCACCATGTCTTCTGGCGCGCACGTGTGGAACATGGCTGCGCGATCAAAGCTTAAGTCAGTTTACTTCTAGATTCTGGATCATTTTTAGATAAATTCAGCTACTGTGATGCAGTGTTTTGTTCCGAATTGCAACAACCAAGAGTTTTGAATATGCTACAGCTCTGATTCACACATCTCGCTGGTCTCTTCGCCATAGCAACAGCCGCTGTGGTTGATGGGTATTGTGGTTTCTGGAAACATTCACCATACCAAACTGACAGAAAACACAGACTTCTCAAAAATTAAGTTGGAATATTAATAACCAATGGCCATTACATAAAACTATAGTACTGTTAAATTATCCGGGAGACAACGGTGTTTCTATGTTGAGGAACAACATTGAGACTATGAACAAAATCCTTCAAATGCTAGTTTACTGTGGGGAACATACTTCTAGAACCAGCTGCAGCACAGTATTTTTAGCAGAATTTTAATACTGTCCTTTAATCCCATGATTTGTAAGGTTTTCTGGGTTGAACCACAATACTGTCAAAATATCATCCATTGGAAACTACCAGCATTAGATTAATAGTTTGCGAAAATAAAGCAGACTGTTGCGCTCAGCCCCTTCCGTGGCAACTGTTCTAGTAAAAGGGAACCATACAAGAATACACTCCAGGCTTAAGCATGTTACGTTCCAAGCTGCTGTTGTTGTGAAGGCCTGCGATACAGAGCTAGTTAATGTTTACCCAGAAAATATGTAATTGCAGACTTCCCCCTAATAAACTGTTCCAGAATGCAGACCACAATCCTCCTCCTGTAACATTATTATTATCTACAGGCCTCTGGGACTGACTCCCCCTTTCTCCCTCTCTGCCTCTTACACACACACATTTATACACACATCTTTAAATACAGAGATGATATAACCAAACTAAAAACATGTTTCACCAAAGTTCGGATAGCCAGTCCAGCTTGACGCAGAGCTGTTTTGAAATGAAAAATCTTCAACATTTTGACCAACCACTGCACACAAAACCACACTTCTAGATTAAGCCACAACTTTGATAAGAAGCTAAAACAGGTTCTGGCAATAGGCTGAGCAAACAGACTGAAAGAAACAGAATGAACTGGTGCAACTATTAAATGATACACAGTTCTTTGCACCAACAGTCATTCAGACACTGCATTTACTGCTATTTGTCTTTGTAGGTGAAAGCTGCCAAATAACAAATGACTGGAATCTAATCTTAAGCTACTCATAAATTAGTTTAACATACAGCGCATATTATGCTCTTTGAACTCTGCCTGATGAAACCTCACTGCATTACAGCAGCAGAGTGCAGAGTCTTGTTGCAGGGGTGCAAAATGCGGCCAAATAATATTTCCTTGCATTGCTTCCTCTTAAGGTTCGTTCCTTTATACAAAACAGAAGCAATATAAAATACATTTCCTGCTCCTAGTTGTTTTTATTGCTTTATGGATCCATCAATCACACTGATAGAAAAGAAGGAAGTCCAATAATGACATAAATAACAGTGGTTGCCAAAAAAAAGGGGCCGACAGACCGAAGGACATTGGTGAATAATAATCTATAATAATCTGTCTCAAGCCTTGATCATCAGACTTTCCTTTAAAGGAGTAGTTCAAACATTTTGGGAAATAAGCTTATTCACTTTCTTTGAATGAGATGAGAAGATCGATGCCACTTTCATCTGTGCGTTAAATGTCCAAGAGGTAATTGGCCTAGCTTAGCATTATACAGGGGGAACAGCTTGCCTGACGCTGTTCAAGGTTCAAAAATACACCTCCCAACACCTCTAAAGCCGGCTCCCTGTTTCTTTTTTAATCTGTCCACAAACAGAAAGGCAAAAAAAAAATATCAATTTGTGGTTTTAGAGGGAGCTTGTGCTGTAACTGTTACTTGGTGAACAACAGTCGAGCGCAGCGACTTTCTGGAGTCCTGTCGTAAACCGCAAATTGTTGTTTTTACATTTCTGTTAGTGTGCTGATTAACCATGTTAATTAGTCAGATTTTGATGCATTGGTACGTGTACTTTCGAACTTTTTTGAGCTAGCCATGCTAGCTGTATCCCCCTGCTTCCAGTCTGTATGCTAAGCTAAGCTAATCACCTCCCAGCTCTAGCTCTGTACGTAACATACAGTCATGAGAATGGTATCCATCTTGTCACTCTCGATAAGAAAGCAGGTAAGAGTTTTTCCCAAAATGCTGTGTCTTTAAAGCACAGACAACCCTCACTTACTCATAGATAAAAATCAAAAACATAACTAATGTACCCAAGTCTACGGGAGGCTATAAATATTTTTTGTTTTTCAGCTTTATTTTTTTCATATGAAAGTAAAGAGCGTTTCTTTTTGAGGCCTTATAAGATTTTCAGAGCGAAGAGGATTCATACATTCCAGCCAAACCACAACAGGTGAGTGTGGTCACCAGCGTCAACAGGAGAGCAGCTTGTGTGCAGAGGAATAAATTCAAGCTTCCGAGCATGAAAAATCATCAGGTGAGAACCATTGTTTTTCTCACTTAAACTGAAGGTTTTGCATATGTTGAAGAAGGTCTTTGTGTTTGTGCTGCTTGGTGAAAATCCCCATCGTCTAATGGGGAAAATACCATAATAAGCATTCTTTTCTTCATTCCTGAAAAAACATTTTGCAGATATATGGGTTTTTCCGTAACAGCAGTGATATTTCTTAAACACAGGCTTATGGTTTCAGCCAGCAGCTCCGGAAGAATGTTAATATTCAGGTCAGATAAAAAAGTAACTCCCCATTTCCGGCCACGGCTGTAATTTTTACGCCACAACGTAAAGCTGGATGTCCCAGTTGAGGCTGAGGTTGGCTGACGTCGCTTACATTCATGATTACTGTCTGTAACATGTCTTTAAAAGACCATTTGGGATGGAATTATTTTATGCTGGATTATTTTTACATTCTACTTCGGCTTTTTGTCATGTTGGAGCGCTAACTGTAGCTGGCTCCTTCATTTTCCTCTTCTTGGTTTCTGCTCTGCTTTCACTGTAATAAGAGTGGGCATCTGCCTCCAAGTCTGCCCAGTTTAATATATAGAGACAAATTGCATTACCTCAGTACTGAGAACCGTGTAAACAGCCAAGATGGCCACCATGTCATTACAGGGACTTTCCTTTGTAAAGGTAGTGCGCTGCTGCTAAATTGTAGTACAGTCCTAACAAGTTAGTCTTTGGAACAAGTGTGGTTTGAAAAGCATGAACTTCCCCTTTCAGAAATAAAAGCAATAAAAGAAATTGGTTTCGTCTTCCCACACAAACATTCCTCTCCATTTTAAATATTAAGAAGATGTGAAACCACACATGATGTTAATAGACATCTCATCCAACATCTATGAGTGAAAAACAGTTATCATGTGTATCCAGAGACGTCAAAAGCAAAAAAAAAAGGAATCAAAGACGTAATCTGACTTTTATCTACACATAAATGCCCATTTTGCTGCCCTGTATTACCAATTTCATGATCATCAGTTAATGAAAGCTTTCACATTTCCGGGGGCCAGATGACTACACACAGCAACTGGTATCCTCTTAAAATCATCTGTTGCAAATAAAGGGACTTTATGCCTCTAGTTATTGGGAACAAAAAGAAGAAAATACTGCAAAGTTAGCTTAAGCAGCAACAGCTACAGCAGCAACATGAGACAGAAAAAAAGTGCTACTTACAGAAACACAAACTTCATCGATTAAAGAAATCCAAAGAACACAGTGTGTACACCAGTGATGCTTATGATTTTAGGCAAGTAGCAGAGGATCCTAACAACTGCATCACTAAATAGAAGAAGCCAGTGATATTGACCAACACAACACAGCAGTGTCTCGACAACAGTGTCTAGACGGCAGAATAAACTTAAATTGTGCTTCTGCACCAGGAGGTATGAGCACCGTGCCATTGGTGATTGTGAGTAGGACGTAATTTATGGTTCATTGTTGGGTTTTATGCACTGAGTGACAATGGAGCAGGTTTGCTGTCGAAATGACTTTGATCACAAAAATGCTTTGTGTTCTTAACGAGACTAAGGGTGCTTTCATATCTGATCTGTTTGGTCCGTTTTAATCGAACCCTGGTGCGTTTCGTCGGATAGTCCGGTTCGTTTGGGGTGGTGTGAAAGCTCACTCGAGCTCTGGTGCGGACCAAACAACCGAACTCTGGTCCGCCTGAAAACGGGGGTCTCGGTTCGCTTCCAAGTGCACCAGAGTTCGGTTCGCTACAGGTGACAACGCAATCCGAACCAAATACAGGAAGTGAACCAAAAAACAGTGCATTGTGGATGATTACTTTCAAATCCACAGCTTATTATGACCAAATCTCGCCCGTCTTCTGTCTAACAAGGACAACACATCATAATCCCCCTGTCTCATCAGGGCCCGCCTTCTCCTTCTCACTCGCTGTCCTGTCAGCTGCTCATGTTGTTCACCTTCTTGTAAATCGTTTGATTGATGGAAACACCAAAGCAAAACCAGAAAACTCAAGACCGCATACATTTGGTGTTGTTCCATTATTTCTGAGATCAGGAAGTGTCGGCGAGTTTCACTCTGATATTTTGTCCAATAGACGAGCGACCGTTTTGACCGCGTGACATTTGTTTACAATGTTTGGTCCGCTTGACAAAGTTACAGTGTGAAAGCGAACCAAACCAAATGAAAAATGCAATGATGTTGCAACTTCACCCCCGAATCGCACCGAGACCACCGAACTACAGGTGTGAAAGCGCCCTAAGAGCCTATAGCCACGCTAGCGGCTTTTTTTGGTAGTTCTCTTGGTTATGATAATATTGCTGAGATCTGGAAACATGGCAACATCGCTACAACAATGTCTGACATGGCAGGAAACAAACAAGTTGTAAACAATCTTAACAGTTAAGCCAGATTAACTTAACCACTTAATTTGGAGGTAAAACCGAAAGTGAGCACACACAAAATGTTGCCCACATTCCCAGATCTCAGCAGGTGAATGCAATGTTATTAATCCATTATGAATGATGGCCAAAACTATGGATGTAAGATCCAGGTTGTAATAAACTGGAATCATCCCTTAATGCAAGAGGGAAATGACAATTCACGGACCATGCAAGCCTTGGCATCCATCTGTTTAAAAAAAAAAAAAAAGCCAAACATGAAGCAGTGGAGCGGAGCAGGTGAGGATAATAATAAATCACAACAAGTCCAACCAAATGGCTTCTGATGCCAAAGTCAAATTCAGTCACTGAAGCACGGAGAGGGGAGGTGGGGTCTATGAAGAGGAGTGTTTTTCTTCTTCTCTCCCTGTGGGAAAAAAGGGGGCTCAGGGCATGCTGGCATCCCACGAAACAACCCTGAAAGGGGGCGGATGGTGGTGGAGGTGGTGGTGGGGTGCATTTTCTTTCTTTTTTCCCCCCCCTTCCTCTAACGCCACACTGCCTCGCTGCCCTCAACTCCGCCCCTTCCGTGAGCTGGGAGGTGGTCGAGGAGTGTGTGTATCTGTGTGTGTGTGTGTGTGTGTGGAAAGTGTTTGAGGGGGGGGGGCTCTTATTGAAGCCGAACGAAGTGGAACCTCTCGCATTGTCTCCCCTCCTGCACCCCACCCCCTCGCTGCCTCACCCCCTGTCTCCCTCCTCCTTTCTCCTGGGACAAAGAATGCCCTGAATGCCTGGCGTCTCCTGCAGTGTCAAATAACTAAAGGATAGGTGGAATGGTCCAAAGGCCCAGGAAGAAGAGGAGGAAGAAGAAGAAAAAGACAAATCAGAGGAAGTTATAGTTGACTTGATTATTTGTATGCTTGTCTTTCTATGTATTTATGTAAACTGTGTATCCATCTGTCCTTTCGATATCAATAAGTCCTCATACATAAACGTCATTACCTTTCAAGACGACCCATATGAGCATTTTTTGATCAGCCTCCTGTATTTGGTAGTTTAGGCCACTAAACTACTAAGTTATGGTTAGTGAAATATCAAGGTTATGGTAAGAAAAACAATATGACTGTTGCCAGGAGACAAGATGCAAAGAGCAGTCATAGCCGTCAAAGCCAGACATTTTTTACACCCAATCATCCACCCCGACACCCTTTCTAGGAGGTTTCGCAGAGGTATAACAATGCTTCTGAGACAGAACAGTTATATTTCATGCAACCAACCAGTGGTTGCTTGTCAGGAAAACGTAAACATTCAGTAGATTAATTTTATCAGCCAAGGTCTGAGATGGCATGTTCTTATTCAAAAGTACTGAAGCAGCATTTTTGGCCCTACCTAAATGACAAAAATGAGATATCACTGCTTTCTGTAACAACTTATATAAGTATTCCTTAACCTGTTGCGCCAGTAGGACAAAGACACACTATCAGTACTTTTTTCAAGTTTAGGCAACTGATGGGCCGGATATACTCCAACGAGAGTCTAGAGCCATGATAGTGGCTCTGTGAGGCTGCCAACATGCTCACAATAGCAATGCTGTCATGCTACGGCTAAGCAGGTACAATATTTACCACGTTCACCATCTTAGTTTACATAGGTTAGCATGCTATGCTAATTAGTAACTAGCACTAATTACAAAACACTAAACACAATGTACAGTTGAGGCTGGAATGTCATTAGTTTTGCAGGTATTTGGTCATAAACCTAAGTATTGGACAAATTTTGACCCTTTGATGGTGCTAGACAAAATCCATCCTGAGGGGGACATGAATTTGTGCACCAAATTTAATGGCAATGCATCCTATAGTTGTTGAGATATTTCACTCAAAACCACAAATGTCACCCTCACGGTGGCGCTAGAGGAGAAGTCAGAGGATCACCAAACTCATTCTCAGGAAACCATGAATGTACAAAATTTCCATCTTGTAGGTGTTGAGATATTTCACACCTGCTGATGGTAGTAAAGAAAAAGTCGAACAATCACCAAAGTCAGTAGGCGTCATCCTCTGGGGACAATGAATGTCTACACAAAATATCACAGCAGTCCATCCAATAATTGACTGACTGACCAACTGACCACCAGTGTCGTCCCTAAAGTCATGCTGCTAGCGTGGCTAAAAAGGACGCAGACACAGCCAGCAGAAGTGCACGCAGTTCTGTTTATACAACACTGGGTGTCTGCATACGCGGATGTGTTCACACGTTTGTCTGTGCGTGGGCTTACGGTCCGAGCACTCATACATTTTGGGCTACATGTGGACGGTCGATGCGAACTCTCACGAACATGGGCTGATGACAAAATTTACATCAGTGTTCAAATCAGACACTTTTTATGCTCATCCATCCACCCTGACTTAAGACTCTTCACAGAGTTATAAAAACTTCCTTTGCCACTGAATGCAAGTTGTTTGAAGCTGTTTGAACAACCATTTCCGTTTCACTGGAGAGGATAGTCCCTTTGGGTTTTTGGTAGGAAGTTACTACATACACGCATATGAGGTTGGTGTTGTTTATGCCTCATGATGATCACATAATTTAGCGTTTTTCTTTCTCCCAGTTTAGATTTAAATGAGTCTGACTGCAGTAATCCTCTTTTAGTTTGATTGATTATGGGAGTGGATAGTTCCATTTCTTCATTTCATACAGCAAAATGAAATCCAATAATTCATGGGATGCTGTTTAGTTTCATGCACTGAACAGCTCTGAATTGTTTACTGGCAAAACTTAAACACGTATTTCACTTGTCACTGCAAACATTTGCCAAAGTAGTCTTATGAAACTGCAAGTGTGGTTTTAAAATTACGTCCCGTGAGGTTTGACATTCACATCTACAAACATACACATACTGAAGCTCTCTATTTCACATGCACACACCCACTTAGACACACTGCAGCCCTATCATACAGTGAATGTAATGGGTGACTGTGCTAATTGCTGCAGCGCTCCAAAGTAACAAGAACACCGCGGCCTCACAACCACATGAAATCATCTTATTCCACAAGCAGTGTGTACAAAAAGACCATCCATCAAGCTGTCAAGCTAACCTCATTCTCTTCCAGAGGTAGGAAGTGAAACACTCTCTCACACACTGTGAGAAGTATGACTTCATACTCACAACACACCATCCATTACAGGCCATAGTTCAAGAGGACACAAAGTCAGGCTTGATTCTAATAATTTGCTTTGTTTTAATCCGGTTGGCGGGTGGTTCTTATTGCATCAGGATAACCTAAATTGTTCCAAGTTCGCTGTCAACCACAGGAGAGTACAATGATTTGATGGTCTGACTGGCTAGAGTTGCAGGTACTCTTTGTGTTTGCCAATGTGGATATACTCACTCCATCTGGTGCTGTACATAGATCAAAACAAAAGGCAAGAATTTTTTGGACGTACCATCTGAACTAGCACTGGTTCAGATTCTTTGTTTTTCATGCGTGTAGTCAGATGTATCAGAGGCTATCCATGAGATGTTCACTGTTTGGACAGTATCTGTATATTAACTGGATCTGAAAATACGAAATCATATGACTCCATTACAAGCAAGCCATATCTGTGCAGTATGGAAACACTGCATCTGCATGTCAGCTTTTTAAGAAATAAGTAAAACAGCCTAAAGGCAACTTTATTCAGCAGTCTGATAAAATGAGAAACCACAAAATTGAGTTGTGAACACAATTTGGACGTTTTACCCCAGGAGCTAAAAGTCAGAATATCTCTGCTGCATCATTTTTCACCAATCTTTTTTAAATTAGTCTCTCACAAATCCCACAACTTTATGGAAGAGCAATACTAAACTGATGGAGTAATGAGACCACTGATAAATGGATGTTATGCGGTTATGGTCTCTTTGTATTTTACAATGATAAGACTTTATTGCATTTTTTTAAGATGTTAACTCCCACTTTAATCGAATTAACTGATTTTATTCAGTTTTGTGTACATTAAGTGTTTATAATGTAATTCTTGGGTTTTATTTGTGTTTTGAAATTGAATCAAACTTAATTTAGCATGTAAAACTCTGAGGAAAAGAGGTGGAGTAATCAAATGGATACTTTTCATGGCAGACATTTTGGTCCTTTACGATGTAAAAGTCAGAGATTTTTCAAAAGTTTATCAAAGCATTCAATAATTATCTAATGTGTACAAAAATATTCAGATTCTACTACAATAAGAAAGCAGTTACAAGACTGTTGTTTGCCATGAGAAAAGCACTACAGAAGCACTACAAGACCCAAAGTGTTTGACTGTCCAAAACACAAAATAACATATTATGGAGTACCGTGGATGTGTTTTTCCTCAGCAGACACTGCTTTTGAAACACATTCTCTTTTGCTTTAAGTAGTGAATGACAGTCATTCAGTCAGCTTCAAACCAGCCATGGACCACCAGGTGGCGTCGTGCAGATTCCCCTGCTTTTGGTGCCATTTGGCAGAATACCACCAACAGTGGCTTACCAACAGTGAGAGGATGAAAGTTTGGCTTAGTGCTGATCGCTGGCAAGATATGCAACTGCTTAGCAAATGGCCCGTTCTACAGAGGAAAACTACAGTATCTATGCCACAGCGTGAAGCTGCAACTTTTTTTAAAGTCCACCAAATTTCTTTCATCTGCTGATCAAAACCATGGTGGGCTTGTGATATGAGAAAGCTGCGTAAAAGAAAAACCTTGGTTTGGTTTCAAAGGGTTTTTGTGGGTAAGTTGAACTTCGGCGCAAAGTCACTCTCTAAACAAAGAGGTGAAATGGTTGAGTGGATAGAAATATTGTAGATAGCAGAGTTCATAACCAAAACAAAATGACATGTCTTTTAAAAAATATACTTGTGTAAAAGAATCAGATTGCTGAAACTAAATAACTGTTTGATAAACACACATTATATGGAATTGTTATCATACAAAAGCAATAATTTTTTTTCCAAAAGAAGAACATTTAATGAAAAGTGAAGTAAAAAGCAGCTGCAGTAAGAGACACAATGACAGACATATGGATGCAGCAGACACATGGTGTTTGTATTGAGAAATAATCAGGCTGCGCTTTTTTTCTGCCCTTACTGACATGAGATATGATCTGCAGGATGGAGAGGAAAAGCAGAGGGAGGGCTTGAGAGCCAGAAATTAAATGTTGTGTGTGTGTGTGTGTGTGTGTGTCAGAGGCAGAGGCAGAGTCCCACAGTTTACGAGGTTTTGTCCCGTTTTCCCCTCAGACTGGACTCTTAAAAAAAGACTGAAAATCAGGGAATATTACTTCAGGTTCTGTGCTTCGCTGCCGGCCTATCAAATACACAAAGTAGTTAAATCAAATGACTGGAAAGTGCACTTTGAACTCAGCCCCTGGCAGAGATCCCATTCAAGCAGAAATGTAAAAGTTCCTGTCCTTGGTGGGGCCCCCTGTTCAGGGTGTCCCCATAAAAAGACTTATAGCTGGTTACAGCAGCTTGGAAAGAAGCCCATAGATGGCCCAACAAGCCTCGACCAGCATTATTTCCTACCAGCCTCTTTGTTTGGTGAAGCCTTTTTTTTGGCAGGGTTCCTATTGCAGCGCTCGACTTCCCATTGAGAAAACAACCAACCCCCCCACCCACCCAACACAGCCCCGCAACCACCAAAGAGCATGGCACTCGCAATTCAGCTCTGAGCTACAAACCCCAGGCTTTTGGCCTCCTTCTTTTCTTTAACAAATTAGTAAAAGTTCGTTTAGTTGGTTGTAGGCTGTATTCATTTCATTTTTTTAAGCATCACATGAAACCTCACTGCGTATAAACCGCATATTCATCATTGGTACTTTTACTACAGGGCTTGCCCCCCTCCAGGAGTTGTTGGTGTAAATTAAGTAGCGCCTCCTGGTTATTGTTTTCACTGCTTTTTATGAATGGGCCATGCAATCAAAGTTCACTATTGTTTTATTATGGGGGTAATTTATCAGTGTTCCAAGAGTTAATGGTTTCCTTGCCTGTCTCAGCAGCTTGTAAAGAACTGGGGCTCATAATGAAGTTTGAGCACAATTTATAAGTTAACTGACAATATAAAGTTACACTCTATTACCATACAAATTATCTTAAAAAAAAGGTTCTGTAAACAATTATATTCAATCAGCTTTATTCATCCCTCATGAACATTTCTGAGCAGAAATGACTCTTGGACGTTGGACTGAGTCATTTGAAGTAAATGAGCCACGGGGTTAAAACAGGTTGGCATGGTTTGGCATGTCAGTCACAGTCCACAAGCAGAGCACAGTAGCACCTTTCCATGTTGCCCGGCTGCCTGTCAGCAGCTACATTAAGCCATTACACAAGTGTGGAAACCGCCCCCGTGGCTGGCCCACACGGCACACATCCGCTCAGGGATACATACCATAATTATCCCCCCACTTCATACTCATCTCCCCTGGCAACTGCAATCATACAGCCCAAATAGCTTGGGCTAATTCATTACTTTGGTGGAGGGAAGTTGGCTGCCTGTAATGACACCAATTGCCCTGACCTAAACGCTGTAATAGGACCTCTCGGTGCACTGGCGAGGAAATGGGTGCAATTGAGGCTCTTCCACTTCCTAGCAACCGAGGCTTGGGCCTACAATTTGAAGGGGGAAATGCTTTGCATTACCTGTGCCCCACAGCTTGAAATGCAGCCTAATGAAGGCAAAATTGTATGAATTAAGCAGACTTCAGGGGGGAGGCAACAAACAGAAAAGTGGAAGCATGTGTGTAAAATGGGTTTTCTCGTTAATTCGGTGGCTGTCTAACAGCTAGATTAGAGCCGACCGGAATTTGCCTGGTCGCGCAATCAGGAAAGACCAGAGGGGAAACAAACACAGGCCGTCTGTTTGGTCCCTACTGGACACAGAGAGAGAGAGGAGGAGGAGGAGGAAGGGAAAGGTGGTGGAGGTGGTGAAGGGACGAAAGGGGGGCCGTTATTACAGTTCCAAAGAGTAGAGTCCAATATTTAACAGCAAACTGCAAGGGTTAGTGTTTTGCAACACTGACCTGGGTCAAATAATATTAGCAAATACTTTTTATGATGTGTTATATACTGCTAAGGGTGCCAGATGGGTGAACCAGGCTGGACAATACAAGGAGTGAATGAAAGTTCAAACAAGCACAGAAAAGTGAAAAAAGTGTTTCTAAAATTGTCAAGATAAAGCACACATCTGAAGGATAAACTGCTCTGCATTGGAGACTCAAAACAGGCGAAAATTAACATAGTTGCAAATACAAAGTCAACTGCAAGGAGATGAAAATGTGCCTTTTGCCAAGGATAAGCATGTTTCCTGTTTTTCTCACTTGCCTGTAGTGGGATCTAGCCTTTCAGATCAGTTATTTCTTTAGATATCCACCTCCAACCTAATACAATGGAAGTGAATGGGATTCTGTTTGTGGTGCTCACATGATAATAATTCAACAGCAACTTGTCGTTCCAGAAATAGTGTCCAGGTTACCTGCTGTCAACAGTTTTAATTGGAACTACTTTCTAACGAAGAAATAGTCCTGTGAAAGCTTAGAAAATGATTTTTACTCTGGTGAACAGACCCTTTACACCTCTAATCCATTGTCAGTCCCTACCTTCAGGTTTTTCAAAATGTTGGCAGAAGTTTAATAATACTGTTGAGAAGAGATTATTGCCTGTATATATTCAGCTTTATCAGCTTCAATACCACCTGTAAACTGAGTACTTTGAAATAGGTCGATCCAACAGAACCAGCTTCATATACAAGTGCAAAACAACATCTGTCTACACTAAAGGAACAGCCACAGCATTGAAAACTAAACTCAGCTCAGGAGCTATATGCACACTGAACACTGACACGCTATCCGCACTCAACATTACCTCAACAAACACCACAAAACAGGCTGGCCCTGTTTTAGTGCTGGATCACATCTCCGCGCTCCCATTGGTTGGCTCTCAATAAAAGCAACGCTCTTTCTACCGGCTCGTCTGTTGGAAAGCCTACCTGTGGGATGAGGTATGGATCCAGGCGCCTGGTTGGTCAGGAGGTAATGTTATCTGGCTGATCTTCAGTCGGGGAGGATGAGGCCAAGAGCTTGATGGGACCAGAAGAGCGTTCCAAAGGTGGACTGGTGAGCAGATGGAGACCAGAAGAGTTCATCTTTCTCCCAGTAGTCCAGGTGAACTGTCTCACCCTCCAAAAACCTGCAAAGGAAATTCAGTCCGAACAGACAGACACTGGATTTTAATCTTATTTCTGTTGTTTAATGATTGTGTCTTTTATTTTGTCTATTTTTAGTTGGGACAGCAGTTACAAAATTAGATGTTTAGCCAAGTTGTTATAATGTAAATGTAGATTCATGTGCTCTGTCAGTAAACAAATAACCAATAAACAATCAATCTAGATCACACATTAACACTGCCACTAACTTTCTTTTCAGAAAGTTGCTCATTCATTGACAGCATGAACTCAGTAGCATTCACGAAAAAAATACACAAAATCAAAGCCATCTAACAAAATGATTAAGTTGACTTTAGAGCTTACTTGCAGTTCCACAGGTGAAATTGATCTCCAAACTGTCTCTGAGATGTTGAAAGTTGCAAAGAACTTGGAAGCCTTAAATGTCTGGAATCAATTTCTTGTCCACTTTGAAATCATCAACAGGTGTAACTGTTACTCATGAAGCTAAAAACACATCACTGGGAAAATGAAGCTCCCAGGTTGGCTGTTGACGGATAGAAAAAAACACTATTTGCGGTGAAGAAGATTGTTGAGTTCACATAAACTTAATGGCGTCCGTCACTACTCGGCTCTGCAGGAAACAAGTGGACTTGCAGTGGCTTCATGTTACTTGCAGAGTGAACGTGGGATAAAAATGTTTGGCGGCATTTAGATTTCCAGTGAAGTGCCAGTTTTGGAAAAATCTTACTTCCTGAATGTGATGTATTTCCTGATTAAACAGGATGTTGGGGGCGGGACATGACACAGTGAGGGATCAATGTAAACCAATGAGATATCACTTTGGGAAAAATAAGCTGTTTTATTTGGTGGGAGATGCAAAAGGGCAGGATTGTAATGCTTTATGGTTGTTGTTGTTGTTGTGCAGGAAGACAGTTTTCCATGAAGTTAGAGTCTCTATTTCATGGGGTTTTTAAGGCTAACATCACAACAAAGGAAAATTTGCTTATTGGTTTATTTAACAGAGAAAACACACATTATCACTTTGTATTTTCTTTTTCTCTTTACTCCCATCTCTAAAGTACTTTTAAAGTACTGTTCTGAAGTGCTAAAGTTCACCTAACTTTACAGCATACATTACTGCAAACGCTATAATTATCTGTAGTCTGTAGAAGGCCTAGTATGTTACATAGCAAGACAGTCATATATGTACACATGCAACTACTTTGCACCGGATTTACATTTTGTCTGAGTTTTTGGAAGTGATCCTGGAGGAAACTTAATACTACAATGTCTTATGTTTATTAACAACATAGCAAAATAATGATGACGTGTCGTAATGACTGTCAGCATTTTGCTCACCCTCCCCTTTAATATCTCATCCTGGTAACTAAAGTAAGATTAACATTTTTATGGTTATGTTTAGGCAACTCAAAGCACTTGGTCAACGTTTGGGAAACATTAATGGTAAATATGGTTAAGATATCCAAAGTGTGCGATGTTAAGATATGCACGTACAGTATGGTTAAGGTCTTTAAATGTTAAAAATAAACATGTCATGCTGCAACTCAGTGTTTACTTTTTCATTTTGGACCAAAACCCTGATCTTTCCCAAAACTTAACTAAATGTGTCAGTAGCCTAAATACAACCACACATTGGACATGAAGCCCAGAAAAATCAGAAATCGGTTTGTTGCCGAGTAGGTTTTCACATACTGCATAAGCCAAGAATCATGAATATAAAATTGAAATTTACAATAAGAAATATGTAATATATATATATATATATATATATATATATATATATATATATATATTTTAGTCATGCAAAGTTGTTGCAAAATTAAGTTGCCAAGTTAAAAACGTATATACAGTATATACAGTGTGTGTAAAAGGATGACCTTTATATTTTAGTCAGACATCAATTCGTGTTTTTTTCTATAGAGGACTTGAACACAGTTCTCATTAGTCTGGCACAACACACTGGGATGTTCAGTACACTGTGAATATACTGTATATGGACCTGTAAAGTTGGAAACAACTTCTGTATTCCTCTGGGGAAACTCACTGTGGTGAGTTTACCCAACTCATTGTGATTGGACCAAAGTTTGTTGAATTTGAATTAGAAAAAACTGTGCTCCTCTTTTGTATTTTCCATCTGCAGGCTGAGTGTTTTGTGCCACTCTGAGAAGTGGGTCAGAGCAGCAGAGGAGCCCACCACCAGTCACTTTTGGCTGCTTCAAGTCACGTCACATAAACAATGGCACTTCATGGGGAGAGTCTCGTCTTCCTTCCTGCCTGGCTTCCTGTCGATCGTTCTGCCTGGCTTGGCAAACTCAATGTGTCTTAAC
>NTHP01000213.1:556710-578216 GCA_003416845.1 Oplegnathus fasciatus
GGGGGGGGGGGGGGGGGGGGGGGGGGGGTGAAAGTTTTACACTTCAGTTCCTGTGGGTGGATGGGTGTGTGTACCCAGGAGCAAATGCTCAAGAGGCTCAAGCCCCAATGAAACACCTCCATCTTGAATAGCCCTCGACACCTGATAAAACACTGGGTCGTCCCCACAGGCCCTTTATGGCTCCTCAGGAGGAAAGAGGCCTGTAAATGACTGTCTGTCCGCTCACACACCGCTCGTCTGAGAAACAGGAAGCAGCCTGTAGCATCTAAATGTTGTTTTCTCCAGCATACGTTCATCCAAATTACAAAAAAAAACGTGTTTTCTGTCTTACCTACCTAGCTATGTGGTTTTATTTGGTTTTGAGATATTGGTCACTGAGATTTCTGACTTCTTTGTGCTGCTCAAAACACTATAAATTACATTTCAAAAGTCAACAACAATATGCCTTTCCAGGAACATGTCCCAGTTACTTTGGATAATCCACAGACTCACTGTCAACAGTTTTCATGGGGACTATTTCTTCAAAAGTTAGAAAGTAGTTCCACATGAAAACTGTTGATAGTGAGGTCTGTGGATCATCAAAAGTAACCAGGACATTGTTTCTGGAAAGACACAGATTCTTTTAAATGTAGTTTTTCAATGCAGTGAGCACCACAAACGAAATGCAATTTACTTACATGGTTTTGGAGGAGAGGCAGAAATCTCAAAACTTTGGCAAATAAAATCAGATGTATCTACATGCTAGATGCCACTAGAGATACGGAAGAAAATATGTTTTTTTTTTCTAACTAACCCTTTAAAAAGGAAGACAGAGAAGAGTTTGCCCAGCTACTAAACAGCTGCAGTCAAGTTCATTTGTATTTGTCAGGAATGATCAAATCCTTCAGGACATCCCTCCATGAGATGTTCTAGATCTGAGATCTGAGATGATCTATTTTCTGCACAAACCAGTTCTGCACCACTGCAGAAGACAAGCAGAGGAACTGTAGTTACAATCATGTTTATGTTCTTCAGTCGATGGCTACCTGGGCCTCTCTGAGAGCCACAAAATCTTTTGGCCTTTTTCTGTTGTCAAGCCAAAAACAGTCTTTATAATATCATCTCTGTGAGGTGAGGGGGGTTTTCATGTTTTAAGTTAAATTGAAGGATTACATGTTCCTCTGTGGGTTGAGAAAATTCTCCAAACCAAACCTTTTCAAAACCTGTTATATAAACTCTGAATCGCACGGTGGTCGAGGCAAACACAAGGCTGCTTTTCTTATTCACGAAGATGTTTACATTTTGGACATACAAGGTTTTTACCCGACAACAGCAGTATATGGAATTTTACTGGCATTTAGGACATGGTGAATTATAGCAGTGACTTTATCAGGACCTGTACTCAAATGATTTATAGCTATCTAATATTTTTTTCATGTCATTTTAATCCTGTGGTGGCCGAGTGTGGATGTTGGAGCGGTTTCTAAACACATCGACCCTCACATGTCGCTCCAGCACGCCGAGATCATCCAAAACCAAATATCCAAGGAGATAACTTCCATAAACTTTGGTCATCACACTGAAGTCCAAAAAAGCCGCCTTCCTCTCCAAAATCCACCGCCCCCACGTTTCCCCTGATTGCTAATTTCTATTTATATGCCATGAGGGGAAATAATGAAAACCAGATGAGGAGGCGGAGGAAAGCTGAGGCAGGCCTTTTGGTGATGAATGCTGTGGAGGAGGATGACTGTTTATAGAGTATCCTGCTCCATCGCGGCTGTGCCGGCAGCGGTGCCCTAGCTAAGAAAAGGACTGCCCCGGTAGGATGTGTGGGTTGGAGGTTCCACCATGACTCACTTGGTAGTCATGCGTGTTTGCACTTGTATGGCCCCAAAAAACCCAAAGCTGCAGCAAGGGACCCGCCAAGCCTGACAACTCCAAATAGCATTACGTGGGTGTGTGGAGCAGCTAAATTTACTCTGAAACAAGTGCAAAGAGGAGGAGGCGGGGGGTTCTGACCATTTATACTATTGAATTACTTAATACTGACTCAGATTTCACTTTTTTCACAGCGGAGTGGTAGTCCAGTGATGAGTAACATGTGACGCAGTTACAGAGCCGTTCACGTGGCAGGGTGACTGAAAGTGAAAGACACTATTCATGGGCCTTAAAATGTTATTTTAGACACCTCCGCCGATTAGATCAGAGATTTAAGAGACATGTTCAGGACTTAACAGAGCCAAGTTCTGGAAATGGTGGGAGTAGGATCTGTTTCCTTATTTGGCTTAGGCTGGAAAATATCAAGTAAACACTGTCTTCCTGTTCACTGCCTTCTGAATACAGTTTAGATCTCTTCCTCCCCCCCCTCCCCCCCTCCCCCATCCGTACAGGGGAACTGTAGTGAAACCTGAAAAAAGGCCTCCTATTGTTTGCTATCATCCAGGAGCCAGGAGCAAATGGGGCTCAAATTGCAGCTCTGAAAGGTAACAGGAAATTGACAAATCGCTAATCCACTCTTAACTATTCAGGGCAACAAAAGGTACATTCCACCAAAAAGGGAAAGAAAAGCACATTAAGTACAGAAGGCCCATTTGGAGGGATGGTTCATTTAATGCAAACTGCTGACAAACTGGAATAAGACTGCATGCTAGTCAGTCTCAGTGAAAGCCTGGTCAGCTAAATGACAAAAGCAACAAGATACTTCCTTTGTGCTCATGTTTACCATTAGCTACTTATTTGTCAAGTACTCAAACTAAACAGTTTACTCCTCAAAACTGCTGCAGCTTTTACTGTGGGGTTCAAGCTTAAGTTAAATCAAGAGGTTCGTATTCCCGTTAAGCAAAACTCTGAACCCAAAGATCCCAGGCCTGCTGCACACAGCACCTGAGGGCACCACCATCACATGTAGCTGATTATTGACACGGTTGTGTTGTTTTCTTGCCAACGCTGCAGTTTTCCAAACCTAAGCCAGAGTATATTTTTTCCTTTGTCCCAGAGAAATTCCTGGTCACAGTTTGTGTTTCCCCAACTGTTGGCATGTCTGGCTGACCAACCAACTTTCAAAGTGATGATCTCATCCCCTGGGGGCCCGGAGGCGGAGGGAGGGGAGTGGGTGTCAGTGGGGGTGGGGGGTCAGCGGACTTCCCAAGTGATAAATTCACTGACAAAAAGAGGCGGTCAAATGGGGGAGTGTGAGTCGGGTGGGGGCTGGATTTGCCCCTGTCGTTGCCTTTAGTGCAGGAACCACGCCATAAAAGCCCAGCATTGATAGCCCCGGTTTATTATCTTTGAACAGGTGGCCCTGGCTACTCGTAATGGTCGCTCTCATTTCTCAAGGCACACACTGTTGGGCTCTACAATATGGAGACCATTTGGGAGTTTGGGAACATCCCGATCTAGCCGCGTTAAAGCCCAGGGAGTAAACTACAGTGCATAGTTTTGTGGTGACTTGTTGGCTGGTGAGCGGAGTGGGGGGTTTAGAAGGAGAGTTACTTCCTGCGAGCATAACTCATGGAAACGTGGAGGTTCTGTTGATGCTAGCAGCTTCGGGGCTAATCGTGTCAATGACCTGTATTGTTTAGCTTTCAAGGTTACCGAGGAGAATCGCAGCAAAGAAGCCCTCAAAGAATGTAAACAGTCACATTTTGAGCTACAAGCTGTTTCTACTCACTGCTGAAATTTTTTTTTACCAGGAATTCCACACCCAGCACGAACACACACACACACACACACACACACATGCATACACGCACAGAAAACAGTGATTTGCTGTTCGCCAGTGAACTCGTGAAAATAGACCTGCATTCCCTTCAAATCAGCCATCAGTCAGATCTTTCATTCCTCAAGCCAGTTACTGTTTCTCAACAGCTCAATCAAGACACCAGACAGTGCTATTTTTTTCATTAATTAATATATTTTCTGCATTAAAGTTAACATAGTTTTCTTTTGTGCCACCCTTTAATTTTTCAGTAAGTATTTGATATTTTGTTATATTCAGACATGAGTAAATTTAAGACTGTCTCTTGCAATAAATATCATAAAATAATAGAGCTTCACATAATAAATATTTTTTACAACAAAAAAATGTTTTAACAGACATTTTTTCTTTTAAAAAATAGCCAGAATTCCTCTTATGGATTTTGAGCATACAATTTACACAAAATAAAGAAAAAAACAAAAAACAAAAAACACATGGGAGAATGCCACAGAATGTGTATGAAGAGTTCAGATGGGTGGATGGAGAGAAACATATCCAAGTGGAGAAAAAAAATACTATGAGATGGATGTGCTTTCGTTAATGCAACATGAGCATAGGAACCACGGTTTTAGTGTGGTAGCAACCAATAAATTCAAACATACCTGCTTACTATGAATACCAGGTAACAGCTACATAATTGCCCTATAGTAGATCGTCCTTCACAGATTTGGTGAGAGGCAGCTCCCACCGGGCACACAGACCCAGAGGAAACTGCCTACCTAAAACGGAAGAAAAACTTTTTCATATATATAAAAAAATAGTGTTAATGAGGAGCTGAGGATAGACATAGAAACAGTTAAGGCAAACACTGGTCTGTAAAAACATGGTCCTGATCCAGAGAAAATAAAAATAAAAATAATTGAGTGGTTTTCGTTACTCCTTTGCTTAGCTCCTTAGGGTTCCGCAGCGAGGAGGGGAGGCAGGTGGGAGGTGCTTAGAATGTTTGATAAACATTAATTTGTGACTATCATCATCATTATCATTGTCATCATAAGATCCACATCAAGAGTCTCCCGCACACACGCAATCACAAACACACAGGGGTGATCAGGAAGGCTTTTCCTGGGTCTGTGGGGCCCAGCTCTCCAGTTTGCAATAGACAGTGTTGGAGTTCTTGCAGCGACAGCCGGGCCTGTTAACCCGGTCGTAGCAGCCCTGGCACGCCTTCAGACACCCCTTGACAGGTGGGTAGCATAGCAGACAGGGGAAGAGTACCGACATTAATCCCATGCACAGGAAACGAGAGCAGCAGTGGGAACGTGACAGCGAGCAGGGGTGGTCAGCACATGAGTCCCCCTCATCGTCATTGGAGCAGTGGTAGAAGATGCCCTTAACCAGGCACATGCACGTGCCGTGCTCCAGCGCGCTCTCAGCTGAGCAGAGGCACTGGCCATTGCACGCCAGACATGAAGGCAGGCTCCTGGGAGCCGTGCAGTCACTGCACTTGCACTTCCCACAGCGCTCACAGATGAACTGGTGCCCGGCAGCAGCCACCAACCCGTTGCCAGAGCCAGAAAAGTCTGATTTCCCTTTGCCCTGGGGCTTGAGTGGAGCCTCTAGTGGAGGCTGGTGAAAGTGAGGTCCCTGCTGGGGCTGTAAAAGGGCCTTGGGCTTGGGCTGAGTCCGAACAGGCCGCTCCGCTCTGTGGTGATGCTGTAAGCTCATGCCAGGCCTGGTGGGGGGCGAGCGTGCCAAGAGTCCCTGCTCAGAGGAGGCACTGCTGTTGCTCCCTGAACTGGCGGCACTTCCTGTGCTAGTGGAGCGGCTGAGCCCCGGTGCCCGGGACCCGCCGTACTGCTGTCCCCCAGCCACAACCACCACACCGCCCCCGACGTGATGGTGGTGACCTGACGGCCGGTGCTCATAATTGTTGTTCACATTGACGAGGATGACCTCGTGAGTCCTCTCCTGCTTGTCCTGGGGCCTGGGGGCCATGCGGGGCGCAGGGGGCCTCCGTACCACTGAGGGCCCCTCGGTATACTCGTTGTTGGAGCGGATGGCCTTGATTTGGTCCAGGGAGAGAATGGCGGCATGCTGGAGCTCCCGCTCGTAATCCGACCTCTGCCGGCTCTCTAGGGAAGGCTGCTGGATCACCACTAATGAACCGCCGGGGCCATGTTGACTTTGGAGCTCCATCTGGGGGGATCACCACTTCCGACATTCACCGTGGACTTGGCATGCATCGGAAAACCTGCCAGAGGGGGGAAGAGAGGCCGGGGAGAGACAAAGGAGAAGCAGGGAGGGAGGAGACATCATCAGAGAGAGCCAAAACATGGCATAACTGGCAAACACACACTGTTCTGATGGAAGATGGGTTAACATGAGTCCCGGGCCACTCAGGTTCAAAACCAAGCAAGGACCAATCAGTATCATGTCCTTCTTCTTGAACAATAACATAAAAACTATTCTGCAGCAGCACAAATAGTTTCAACATTTATTACTATTTAAAGAGAAATAAGCAACATGTGTGTTTTAATATTTGATGTTGTGTTTAATGTGAACCCACACTCACTGTTTTCGTCCTGTCAACATGACAATATGTCACTTTTGATTCCGTTAAGTGAGGCAACCCGGGGAAAAAGTTGACTATTAACAAGACTTTTTGTACCTTCCTCCCCAATACGCACACATCTAAACTTCAGTAGGCCCTACAAATACTTCCCCTCCTCATTTACATTTGTATGACTAGTTAACATTTAAATGCACCGCGGCGACGAAATGAGGACGCGATCCAAGGGAACTAAATGAGCTGCCTCACTTAGTATTCTATTACTACACCAAAAAGGATTTCAGGGAAAAAGGGACAAAAGTAGAGCAAAAAAAAAAAAAAACTAAAGGTCAGACCAAGTTCCGACAAAATACAGACTTTGGTTGAAAAACGAACCGAGCGCTTTGAAAGTTGTCGGATTAAAACTTCACCTCACGCTACAGCAAGACACCATTTTTTTGTTACAAGTTCATCTGAAGCCGATTATTTGTCTAATATACGTGTACATGCCACAAACACCATCAGGAATTTGGGTTTGAGCCTCCGTGGATGTTATGAAGCAACACCGACCTGCACGAGGCCAAAACCTACTCAGTTTGACTGCCCCGTGAAACACACATCCAGCCTCACAGGGGGAGAAACGCTGCAGCCAAACGGATCGATTTGGTCTCTTCTGCGCTTTGCAAATAAACAAACTCTTATTATATTTAACAGTCTACGCGTCAGAGGACGCACTATAGGTAGGAGTATCTGCACAGAGCGCGTTCAAAGGAGGCGACGCTGTGCGCAGTAATAAAAGCAGGATCCTATAAAACACACGGAGCCGGAGATCAGGAGACATTAGAGGACGCATCCAAATAGACGGGGAAAAACTTATGAATGAAAACAACCGCCGTGGGGGAAGGGTGTTTGTTGCAGCAGAGCCACGGAAGGACACAGGCATGGAAATCCATCAGCTTCACCAACTAATCGCGATTAATTCCACCCTCTGCGGGTGTTTTTTTTTCCGTGCCAAACACACAGAAAATGACACGGAAAGTCTTAAGCTTCGTGCACCAGTGCAACAAAACATTTATATCGCCGCAGCGGCGCGTACTAGGTCGCTACGTGCGCTACTACGGTGTGGTAAATACAGTAAAAGCTAAACAATGCACGTAAAACAAGTGTAAAATAGTAAAGAAGATACGTACCTATATGCAACCATCCATAACGTCGAATCCATCAACCAAATAGCCTACCAAAACTCCATCCAAAAGGAAGGGGCAATGTCCAAGCGTAGGCTACAAGGTCTGATGCATAACATTCACAGCCTGTTAATCCAAGTGCGAGTGTATCCCTTTGCGTTATTCCCTTTTCTTGGTTGGTTTTACAGAAGTTCAGCGCGGGTTACGCATGCATTCGTCCCAGGATAAAACAAAGTAAATCCACCGTGGAGCTCTGATGGAGGAGGGAGGGAAGGCACCCGGAGAACTGCTGCGCACTTGGGAGGCCGATCTTTAGGCAAGAGAACCCAGTTATAGAGGTCCCGCAAGGAATTGTTGTAAAATAAGAAAGAGCGTAAAAACGTCTCGGAGGAAATAAAATCAAACACGAGCGAGCTTATATCCAAGACTTTCCCCTCTTCGAGTATCTGCGGTGAGTTGCGTTTTGAGTTCTGGCTGTTACTTATTGTTGCGGGGATCTGCGCTCGCAAAAAGCGTCGTCGGGTCGCAGACAGCGGTGCGCTCTCTCCAGCTCTGCGGGCCTGTTCAGCACTGAATGAATGGGAACGCAGGGCTCAGTGTTTGCTCGACAAGCCAACTCCCATTGGCCATTCACTCCACTGAAAAAGGATACATCGCATCCGCTCCTGATTCATTGGGCAGATGTGGAAGGCCGGGCGATAGAGATGTGTGCACTAGTTAAGGTGGAACGGCTTTTTATTTTGCGTTGACTCGACGAGGGGGCTCAGGGGAGAAAAAAACTACTAGTTTCCGTTCTTGCGGGTTATGAATAATGATGTGAATAAGGTTAATGTGACTAATAGTAGTGTAATAAACGCGCCATTTATTTATATTCATGCTGATTTGTCATTTTTGGCACACAAGCATGAGACACACAAGTAAAAAGCCCCTTTTTATACATTTATCCTCCCTTGAAAGATTTTTTTGTTCTGCTTATAAAAAAGTGAAATATGTTGGTGCCTAAAATATAAGCTATTATTACATTATTAAGCATTATAAGCATATTACTTCTAATACCCTAATGATATAGTAACAGGCATTTTGATATCTTGTGTTGGTCTAAACTATCATAGCCTATATGTTTAAGATATAACACAGAAGTAAAACTATTTAATAAACTGAAAAACCTGATTACTACTGAAGCTTTGGGATGAGAAGTGAAGGCTGGTGAACTTAAAGGCACAAAATATGTTTAAATGAGAGTTTCAGAGACTTTTTGAACATGAGCAACCTGAAATGACCAGCGTTTGATACATATTCTGTTATAAAAAGAGCCCTGTATCTGAGAGCACTGCTTAGCGGACACCCACAACCCTTAAAGATGATTCAAGTTAACCTGGACTCTATTAAAAGACCCCTGCTGGTGCTGGAACCACACTTGGGAAACCACTGTCTGCACAGACAACTGTGTCATTTTGTAGACAATTCAGGCAGAAAACATCAACAGGATGTCTTCTCTCCTCTCTGGAATGTTCCCATTACGCATAACGCATGTCATCAGAGGAAATAAAGCGTGTCGCGATGAGCCTGCAGCTTGCATAACTCTCTGATATGGACATTTTCCCATCATTTGAAGGCTTTCGTGGGTCGACTTTTGGATGGGGGAGGTGGACCTGGTGGTGGTGGTGGTGGTTGGGGGTTTAGTCCAGGACCACCTTAAGAAAAAAGCAGCCCTGCAGCCAGGGGAAAGACTCCCCCCCTCACTCCTGCCATCCCCACCCCCCCTCCTCCTCTCTGTTCCTGACTGTCTGGTTTGATTGGTGTCGCGGATGCGCTACATCCGGATCCATGAGAAAAGGAAGTTCAATACAAAGTCAATTTATCCTATTCAAATGGAAAAATCAATAGATGAATGACCTCCAGTGCCATTTCGGGTCAGCAAGTGTTTAAAAAAGAATACGGAAAAAGCCCTGCTAGAGTTAACGGACTGTTAAAGCGACTTTGTGGCACAGAAACGACTGAGAAGTTTTTTTTAGGCTGGATGTTAAAATTCAGCTTCTTGGTGATAAAGCAAATCCTGGTAGACCGACAGATGGCCGCCTGGATCCCTGCTCTTAGTGGTCGGAAGTGCGGACGGAAATCTCACGATTACAGCAATTAGCTGATTTTCCATGGATGGATGTGATGAATATACCAGCCGTGGCTGTTTTTCTCCCTGTGGATACAGAGCAGCGGTTCCCCAAACTGGGGTTTAGGAACCACCAGAGGTCATTGAAGGGGGTCCAGAAGGTCCCCAGATAAAAGTCTTAATTCCACCATCTAATTCCATAGATGTTAGCGCGAGGGCAGTATATTCTGATTGGAGGGATCAAACATGGGCCTACAGATTTCTCTCTCTCTGTGAAAACATTTCAAAACGTGTTTCCGAAGAGCCACGAACATTGAAACTTACAAATAATACAGAGTGGCCCTGACACATGCAGAAAAGATAGTTTCTCTTTGGATGAACAGTGGAGGTGAAGGCTGAGCTAAAACAGAACAATGCATGGGAAGCTAAAAATCCAGTCAAAACCTGCTCCCTGCAACCACATCTTTGCAGTGGAAAAAGAGCGCCATTGACAAGGTTAGCTGGGAATTACATGTTTTTTTACAAAAATGTGTGTATTTTACACTTTTCTAAGCAGGCGAATTCTGCTGTAAACTCAATATTAAACCTCTTATAACCGCTTATTAGCTTATTTGTGACTTTTCTCTTTCCTGTAATGTTATTTTGCTATTAAAACAACAAGACAACCGAAGGCAATGAATGCATAAACAATACATTTAATACATTATCAATATTCTATTTGATCCAACATGACGCTTCAGAAAACAAACAAAGAAACAAACAAAACAAAAAACTGCCACAACTGCGACATGCATTTTGGGGAAACTAAATCTTTTATTTGTCATGATGGCTGCCAGTACCAAACCAGTATCACATTTGTTTTTGTTGTAGCTATAAAATAGAAACTTGAACAACGGTTGCATAACTTGGCACAGCAGCTAGAAAAAACAGAAATCAACCTTGAGGTTTTGCTGGTGGTTGTGTCAGTTTCTTATCGTATGTTAGCATCTTGTCCAGCAGAGCGGGGCAGCTGAAAACCTTTTCTTTTAAAATAATATTGCAATTACAAGGAAAAAAGTTCCTTAGTTTCGTCCATAGAAGTGCTGTCAGAAGAAGCACAGGCCGCTGTGCTGCTGCTGATAGCTGATATACGACTGGATGAGAGAGTCGGGGATCCGGGGCTTCACAGTGTTCAGGGCACTTTCAAAGTGTCTGGCCTCGATGTGCTGAGCTTTGATGTCCTCTTGTAGGGCCAGGAGGGCAGCCTCTCTGCATACTGCTGTTATCTGGGACAGGAAACAGACACAGATATTCAGCTGTCAGACGGAGCGGTTCATCCACTGAACACCACCGAATCATGTGAGCACATAGTCGGAGGCTGATCGACTTCAGCGACAGACTGTTGAGGGTAGATGTGTTATGGTTACGGAAAAGTGCTTTATTTATCTTTCTCAGAGAACCGCCTTTGTCTCGTAAACATTAAAAGCATTGCGGAACAGAGGGACAAACACAAGCAGGACACACACAAATATATAATTTATATAATTTCTAAAACCACATATCTGTACTAAACAGACCCGGGTGACAAAAATCCCTCACGACCGTCCCACAATTCCACCACGCTGGGAACAAGTGAGCATTTGATCCTGTCTAGAAAGCAGAATGAGCTTGTTCTGTATGTTGTAAAGCCAAAGTGAGAAGTTGAAGGGTTTTGTTTAACAGTAAGGAAAGAGAAACTGTCTGGAGGAGTAAGATGTAAGAGAGGGTAAAGCTAAATGACTGAAGTACAACATGTACATCGTTTTTTTTACAAGAGTTTATATGTATAACCCTTAAATAATAAGTTTACAGGTCAGAGGGAGCTGACAGAGTCACAAGAAACTAACTGAACTCTCCATTTTGGAAAAGAGTAAGTGGAAATTAAGTTATACAGTCATTTTTGAGGCCCTGGAGAGAAAATATATCTAATAATCTCATTAGATGTCTAATTGAGCCAAAGAACCACATGTTGTTGGAACATGAGTTAGTTAACTGACAAACTAACAAGGAATGAAAATACAGCAGCTAAGCAGCTAGATTGCAGTTTTTGTCTTAGGCTTTCAATGTTTGCCTCCTCCCCGTTACCCTTTGTAAAAACTGGGCTTCAGTCTGCAATGTAACAATATATAAAGGGCTCTGCCCTTTAAGATTTAATTTAACTAATAGGATTATTTCTGCATCCATAGCGCCTCTTTCAATGAACTCTGTTTTAACTAACATTTCCGATCTGCCATGTCTGAAGTGTAAATACAGCACTCCTCCTGCAGCCTCTTTACTGCAGCACTGATGGAATTATGTAACGGCTGACACGGAGGAGGGCTACAGCCAGAGCGGGTGACCTTTGGGAGAGATTCTGCACACGGCAGAGGGGTGACTCACTTCCGAATCGGTGGCGATGGCTGATGAAGGCCAGGCACCTTTTCCAGCAGTGCCACCCTCCTCCCTTTCTAGAAGCACAGCTTTGTTCTGAGCCAGGGCAGCTTACACAACTCCCTCCAACAACAGCCTGGCAGGAAGCTATTCGCCTGTACAACCGCTGATAACGTCTGGTGGGAGGTTAGTGGGACATGCGGTCATGTGATGCGGCAGAGCTGTGGAATATTGAACAGTGAAAGTGTGCATGTAGAGCAATGTGGGTCCACTGGAATTGTTCACTGGACTGAAGCGCCGCCGGTCACTGCCCTTCCCTCTACAGATGCACTGTGTGGCACACTGCGAGACAGGCAAGACGATACTGAATATTCACATGAACAGTTGAACAGTTTACATGTATGTTACACTGTCTCTTTACACGGGATGTGAGGTCCTGCTGTTCTGCACAATGTGTGTCAAAAAATAAATACTGTGAAACTAAATCATTGCTACCTGCAACAAAAAGGTCTGAGACTGAGAAAATGTGTGTTTACATTAATGGACAAGTGCTCTGTAAACATGTGCTCGAAGCTGTAATTAGGCTATTTACAACTGTTTTAATGAGAGCCAATTATCATTATTTATTTAAGAAACTGAAAAAATGCTGAAGGTCCAATAAAAAAATGACAATTTGTGGATTAAATAAGCAATAAGAAAAGGAAGTTTCCTAATATAGGAAAATTATAGATGAGGCAGAGTCTAGGATTTCCATGTTACAAATGAAGAGCTCTTATTTCTCTTCTCTTATTATCTTAAGGACGGGATGTACCTGACCAAGCTATCGTTTTATTCTTTTAATGTTTGCAAGTTGGCTAGCAAGCATAGCCAGATTGTCACACTGCACAATAAACTCCCCTCTCTTTACAAAATATATATCATAAATAGGATTCCTGACAAAATCGGCTTCTGATTGATAATGTTAACTTTTATTGGTGAATGAATGGGTTGTATCTATGCTATTTTAGTGCACAATAGTGCAAAGCATTGAGAAGTACAGAGAAGCAATTTAGTTTCCTCACTTAGGTCAGCTGGAGGCGAGTAAAAAGTAAGGAATAAACACAGATTTTATGCACACTGTCACTTTGTTCCATTAAAACAGGGTTAGGTTTAATGACTGTTCACACATCAAATGGCAGGCACGCAGGTAAGTGAATAGTCTTATTCCAAACCTCTAGATATCAAGTTTATCTTTCAATATTTGAAAAAATATATTAATCTTGAATATCGATAAAAATGTAGAAGTGGAAACAAATACGAGGTATTTTCTAATATTCTTCAACAACATTAATATGCACAAGATTTAAATCAAGATTTTAAGTCACGACATTTGAATAAAAGTATCAACAGAGCGTGACATCATCTGAAACACATAAAATGCACAGACTCAGTGGAGACGGGAAAAACACAGCAGAGGTTGTCAACTGTTAAAGCACGTGACGGTCATGGTGTTTTTCAAGGCTAGAGAGTAAAATGAGGGGAGATAGCTGCGTGAATGTGCTCCGGCCCAGCTAGCATGCACAGCCCAAGACAGGTGCTTTGCAGATGTCAGGATGTGAGGCCTATTTTCCCCCCTTCTTCTTCTGTTTCAAGCCAATGAGCAACATGATTTAGGCAGGGTAAACACGCAGCGCCGGGTTAATTTTGTATGAGGGTTTCCCATCATTCAAGTCATTTAGGCCTGTCAGTAATAATGATGCAAAACAATGAGGCCATGTATCCCGGTTCCCTGTTTACAAACGCAGTGAGGGCGAGCGAGCAAGGAAAGGAGTTGGTGAGAGAGAGCGAGAGAGATGCCACATGTTGAACAATGTGATTTAGTGTTGTTTCCAGGCAACATCCATAAACAGGAACAGACAAACTTTGCAGTACAATCAAACTGTAATTTCTTATTTATGTTGAAACTTGACTTACAGGACATGTTAGCCTCCCTGTGCCTCAATCTCATGATTCAACGGTTAATAATTATTTGGTTGTTTACTTCCACAACACCCCTCGGGTTTATTAAAAAAATAGGGGGAAAAAAAATGTCCGGAGCTGCTCTGAAGTACACAAACGACACACACACACACACACAGGCCCCCACATTCATGCTCGCTGGGTTTATGAGCTGGTCTGTGAAGGCGATCAACAAGCCAGTGTTTCCCGCTGTGTGTTTGCCCGTACAGGCCTTGAAAAAAAAATAAAGCCACAAAGGCAAACAGGGCGAGCGAAAGAGCCAGTTTGTTTGTAAACGTGAAGGCATTCCTACACCGGAGCCAAAAGTCCAGCGCCGACCCCCCTCCAGCACCACCTTGATACCCCTGACCCCCCCAAAAATCAACCTACCACCCCCTAAAGATGGGCCCCCCGTGCTCCTGAGAGGGAAAAAGAGGAGGAAGGAGAAAACTGCAAATGCACAGAAATGAGATGTGTGCGTGGGGGGGTCGGTGGCGAAGAGTGCTGACTTGTGGCAGGCCAAATAAATTATAGATCTCTCTCTTTTTTTTAATTTTATTGCAATGCAGACTTTAGTTTTCATTCCCTTCATAAATTATGTCAGCAATCACTTAAATATATGGAGAGGGCTAAGCTGATGCATTGCAGTGGCTGCTCTCTGGTGATGTGGGCGAGCTTAGAGTTCCCGGAGGTGGCACACAGCCAGTCGTAAAGGCAAGGCAANAAAAGAAAAAAAAAAAGCAATCATCAAGAGCCTCTCAGTTAGGAGACGGGCTAAAACTTGCTGACTCAAGATGACCCAAAAGTTGGCCTGATAGTGAGTCAAAGAGAGAAGTTTTGATGACGAAGCAAAAACCGTTTAAAGTAAGAGTTTGTGCAGTAAGCTCTTCCTCTGCAACTGATTCAGGTTAAACAGTAAAGTCCTAAATATTCACTGACTCATTCTCTTCTATCTATTTATCCAGCAGACAAACATTCCCTTGACACCCATCTGCCTCGGTCTCGGGTCACAGTGTCAATACATCAGATGCCCGAGTGGATCCGAGAACAATCTCCATCGGTTTTGATAAAATGTGCTTTTTGAAGAGTGCAACCTGCGACATTCAGGAATAATGACATGAACGGCTGCTCTTTTTAATTGGTAGCACATCATGGTGCGACCAGTGTTGTCCTTGAAAAGCGACGGCCTCAGTCGTTTGAGAAAACGCCTAAAATCAACATATGTTTAAGCTTAACTGACAAAGACCTCGAGTGACTCTTGACTCTTAACAAAGCGTTGGACTTTGACAGGGGAGATCCCCAGTTCCTTACCTGTTTCATTCCATCAGTCACTTGTTTCCTTTAACCATGACGACAAAGGTTCCCTATCCATAACAAAGTAGGTATTTAAACCCAAATAACGATATTTTCCTAACGCTAATCATGTGGTTTTTGTGCCTAAACTTGACCAAACTTAAACCAGAACGGTGTCAGATCAGAAAAATGGTAATTTTTGTAACAGTGATTGTAACAAGACAATGAACAAGTATGTATTTAGGTGTTTAATTTTGTTTAGTACTTGACGGTCCTCAAGTCCCGTTCAGATTCATTTATGCATGTCAGGTTTGGGTAGGCTTTCCATGCATCCGTTTTGGATCTGTGGAAAAATGTTTCATCCATGATTCAGTCCTCTACTGGTGGCTAGTGAGAAGCTCCACTGACCAAAAGCCTTGCTCAAGGCCACACTAATGGTAACTGCTGTGTGAGAACAGAGTGTGGTACTATAATTACAATATTAAGTAAATAAAAAGTAATGTATAATAAGGTACATAAAATATAATATTAATTTCACCACCTCTTGTCCTGACCAGAAGCATAAAGCTTAAAGCTCCCTCCAACACCACCACCACCACCACCACCAGCAGCAGAAATGTCCGGAATCCTTGTGTCAGTCATTCCACCTTAATAAAATGTCAGCAGAGCCTCTTAAACCGCAGAGCTTTTAAATGGGTCGCTGGAAAAGTGATAGATACTCAATTGGAGCGCCCACCACATCCTTGTTTCCACATATTCCCCTAATGACATGCTTCCCCTGGTGGTTCTCAAACCTCTGAAAACCAAGCCTCACATGCATGAACGTACAAACACACACACATATTCCTAAACACTAAAATGTATGCAAGGACATCTATAAGCCTTGCTGAAAATAATGTTACCATTACTCTTCAGAATTGCTGTCAATAAGAGTCGAATGCGGTGGTGAGAGAGAGAGGGGGGTCAGACTATCATAATGACATGCTTTCTGGAGGTTGGCAGTCACATTTACCTCCGCTGTCTGTTTCATACAGACAGGAAAAGTCATTTAGATCTCCTTTTGATCTTCAGGTGGACTAAAGGTTCGTCTCTCCAAAAAGAATGGGAGTGAGGCAGAAGTGCTGTTGAAGTCATTAAGAAAGTTTGAATTCAATATGGAACTTCAAAAATGTTCAAAAATACTATTTTCACCGAGCTGAAATTCATTTCCAGCACCACCTTCAGGGGGGCTGTGCGTGCTAGAAGGAGAACGCGGCGTGGAACAGATGGAGGGTTGGTCTAGCTCTTTATGAACAACTTACTACCCTTTGTGACTCCTCCATCACTTGCTAATATATGCTGATAGCTTATTAGAAAGTGAGGAAGCCGTGATTATTAATGGCATTTGAAGCTACAGAATGAAATATTGAATGATTTATTCAAAATTTATAAACGTAAGCTTTATGACTGATTAGAAATTGAGAAACCTATGGGTATTTATCAGTGGATTATTAACTGCAGACTCGATGGTTTCACTTTCTATAATAAGCTATCAAGTCTACTGTTAATAATGAATAATTAATAAAGGGTAATGGGTCTAGCTTTCTAATAAGCTATTGATTATGCAGGTTTCTTACAATAAAGTTGTTATTATAAATGGCTAATTACTGATTTTTAAAGCATTAGTAAATTATTTATTAACAATTAGTAAAACCCCTTAGTTTCAACTTGCAAACCCTTTATAAAGTATGCCTTATTAGAAACTGGTGCCAGGTTTTGTATCAGCATCAGATTTAAAATTCTAGTATTGTGACAGAAGAAGGCAGAGAGTTCGGTCAGTGAAGCCATTTTAATGGGGCTATGATATTAGGACGGACACGTGCAGCGCTCATTTAGCTCAGGGCTGCAGGCCCTCGCTCGCCTCCCATGCTCCCAGCCATTAGGGTGCCACAACATGAAACCCTGGATACAACAGCGGCCTTTATGCTCTATTGGTCACTGCACTGCACTTTACTCTGTAGCCACAACTACACCCTATATCATGCTGCTTGAATGCACACAAGCCATACCATGTTGGATGTATATACTGTATGTATGTAGAGTGATATACTACTGCACGTACAGTAGTGCATGTGAGGTCCTGTTGTCCTTGTAAGATAAGGCAACACGAAACTTTAATGACCCAGCAGAGGAAATTAGGCCGTCGTAGCAGCAAATGGTAACAAGATACAGCAAAGAATAACAGAGTATAAATAAGAACATAGCAAAGTGGGGGTTACATAAACACACCCGACACTTTTTAGCACTATAACATGGCAAGCAGAAATATATGAGTGGAATAAAAAGTTAGGAGTATCAACATTGAGATGGGAGTGTAAGATAGCGACAGTAATAACCTTAAGCCGTTTTGAGGTCAAGAAAAAATATGAGAATATACCAAAAAAAGAATAACACACGTGCAGCATGAAAAAGGGAAAAATCATAAAAATTCCCAGAGATCTAAGCGTGCCACAAATGCACACTGATGCAAAAAGCAGGCGGTGACACTCTTTACATGCATCTTGCACGTTCACAGCTAAATAAGTATGTAAATCTATATTTTTCCCCACAGTATTTCCCCAGAGGAGGTGAGAAGTGGCGCGTGCCATGAGACAACCTGTTCAGCACGACGAAAATAAACCCTTCTCAAGAGGTGGAGGGGGTGAGAAAAAAAAAAAGCTTGCGACTGCTGGCAGCGCATACCAGCGTTCTCAGGTCAAATCTGTCTGGTGTACTTTTCGCTTCCTACTTCAACAAAGGCGCTCAGTGAGTGTATCAGACGGCCTTAATGAAGGGCTTGTTAGCCGGGCTACCGGCAGCAGATCCACTAGACCCGGAGTGTGTGTTTACTATCAATCCGCCCTTGTGTCTACAGCAGGCTACATCCAGTACTCCCCTCCTCCCTCCTGCCTCACCCCCTCCCTCACACACAAACGGCCACATTTACAGGAGCGAGCCTCGATCCCCTCCAACACCCCCTCCCCGCCTCCCACAAAACCTCTCCTCCATCACTCCACAAGTGCTGCACACATACTCTACAGTGCACCACCGCGCGCGCGCGCGCACACACACACACCCTCAACACACCGCACTTGCTCACATACAGCTCTTAATGCACTAAACATGCATTTGCACACATGTGCACGCGCTCATACGTAACACGCTGCACTTGCAGGACCACACAGATAAGATTTATGGGCCGGTGCACTTACGCATACTGTGCACCAANAAAAAAACATGCTACACAGCAATGTGTAACCACGCATTCATGCAAAGGTACATGTGCACATACACACACCCACCACCACACACATAGAGTATGTACAGTAATTCCTACACGCCTGAATGCAAACATGTACAATCTTCTTGTACATAGCAAACACATGCATGTTTGTTTGACGATCAGTGAAACACTCATTTAACCCTCAGAAGTCACAGCTAGAAGTAACAGTTTATTCTCTTATTTTTTTGATTTACTTATCGGTCATAACGTAAAATAAGAAGACAATATGACATTTTACTGTACGGAGGTTAATGAAATTCATCATGCAAGCAAGACTTCAGAGCTGAGCACTCGGTCTTCAACTACGATTATTAGTAACAATTATTTTCATCAACTAATCTACCGATTGTTTGATCGAATCCGTTGATCATTTGGTCGATGAAACATCAGAAAATAGTGCTAAATGTCCACCACAACTTCCCAGGGTGATGTTTTCAAGCCTAAGGTGACATCTTGAAAGTGCATTTTTTTTTTGTCCAATCAACTGTCAGTTTACTCTTATTCAAGACAAGGAAAAACAGCAAATATTCACATTTGAGGAGTTGGAACTGGCTAATATGTTGCATTTGAGCGTCACTTGACCAATAATCGATTATCAAAATAGTTGCCGATTCAATTTCTGTCGGCCAGCGTATTCATAAATCATCTAATTGTTTCTACTGTGCAGAAAAAGGAAAATGTTAAGAGCACATTTCTGAACTTGATGCCATGGAAAATGACATTCACAAACAGATAAAAGCCGGTTTTCAGGTGGTAAACAAATGCCAAACAAAATCACAAAATCTACACTATAGACTCTTTAACTGAATATGGAGATGCATAACACACAATCCCACACACATAAATTGTTGTATAGCTGATATCTAATATCAGAGATGATATTGGCTCGAAGAGGTGCTCTTATGCAAAAGGCAAAATATTATCTCCTTCCCCTAAAATTGGCCCAACCACACCAGAGTACCACCACCGTCACCCTAACCCCTTCACCGGAAAAAAAAAAAAGAAAAAGAAAAAAGAAAAGAAAGAAACCACGCTGCATCCAATTTTCAGAGAGGAAATGAAATAATACATAAATCAAACAATGTCGGGGGTGCAGAGCCCAAACTCTCAACCAGAAATAAAATGTTTCATCCTCCAAAAAGGCAAAGAGGAAGTGTCTGCAGTGACATGCCGCTGCCATGAGAAACAAGGCCTGACCACAGCTCCATGTGAAACCTATTTAAGATTACAAGGCGCGAGAGAGAGAGAGAGAGAGGGTTAAAGAGAGGGAGGTGAGGTTAAGCATGGAGGGAGGAGAGTCACGTGGGGAGAGAGGGAGAGAACGGAAACATGGCACATGATCATAAATAGCAGAGTGGAGTGTGTGTGTGAGCCGTGGAGGAACGTGCACATGCTTGTGCTCTCTGCAGAGGAATTTAGATTCCATAGAAAACTCTGATGATGAAAGCGTGTTCGTGTGGGCTTTACTTCGCCATATGCTACAGCTGAGACAATAGAGATGAAGGGAAGATATTACACATGAGTATTCCAGCAGACAGAAACCTTTGTATGCTAGAGTAGAAGTGTGTAGGCCTGAAAAAAAACATCTGCACCTTCAGTGTCACTATACTGTGCTATAATATTAAAGTTCACATCGCACTTCTTAGCCTGACTTGAATAAGCCTCCCAATCAAATGATAACATGAAATGATAAATGAATATAGTGTGGGAGTTGCGCTATAACTTTCTAAAAACAGGTTGCACCATACAAGTTAGTTACAACGTAGAGTTAAGACGTAACTTATAATTTACACCTCCCCCAAGCAGATGTAATTTATTAACTGTTGGAACGGTTAGAAGGATGGGAGAGATTAATGGTAGAAAAAATAATATCTAAACTGGGAGCACATTGCCTGTGACAGATTGCTTTACATTTGTGATTATATTCAGTATTGTGCTACATAGTTATTGTCATTTGGAACAAACAGCGGCACAAGTGTGATTCTGTGCTGCGCTCAACCTGAGATGCGATTTGCCGCCACTCACCGGTTGCTCTTTTTTTTTTTTACAAAGTGTTAAGGTGTCGACTTTGGCAGCCAACATGGGAGTTTTCCAGAGACTTTTGTTGATGTTATTATTAATGACCATATTTATGCGTAACACAGTCATGCTCACCTCAGTAAAAAAAAAACATTCAAGTACAACAGAAGCGAATGATCGTCTGTCAACTCACTGAATAATCGAAGAGATAACGAACAAACATGCGCCGTATGTGTTAGTTCACATACATTACATACATTACTCTCTCTTTTTCAAAAATAAAACTATTGTCTACTGTAGGTCTCTGTCTGTCATAGGTAATAGTGGCTCTATACTGTATATGTAGAAGAGGCGAGGTGCAGTAAGGGCAGAGATAATGTTTCATTCGACCTAAATAGGCACAGCCATGTTTTTTTTTAAAATCTTTTTTCGGTGAGTTAGTTAGCCAAGATTACTTTCAAAGTTCAGGAATAAAACTTACAAAATTTTACATGTCTTGTGCATGTTTTGTCCAATTTCTTCTTTGCCATTAAACTTATCACAATTATAAAGGTGGTTCTTTGGCTCCAGCCACAGAGGCTAAAGCCAAACAATAAGATATCTGGTACAAATCTACAGTATAATAAGATAAGATATCTGCCTTCAGGAAATGCTTTTATAGAAATCTAATCTGCGGCCTGTGATGTATGCAGGCTGCTGTGCAGACTCTTATGTTGAGACAGTAAAGGTTTAATATGAGGCATGTTTTCTGTCCACGCAGGAAATGTTCGTCATCAAAGTGGAGGATGCTCCCCGGTTGCATGACTCACTGTTAATATAAGTAAAGTGACAGGGTGATTTTCAGATGGAAACCTCCTAAAAAGGTTCCAAATAACTTCCACGTCAGGCGCTTGGGTGTTATCGTCTCAGGCCCCTACCCACCTTGTGTTTTGGAAAGACCCATGTGGGATAGCACCTGTGTTGGGGCTACACAGCGTTAAGGTTGTCTGTGTGCATGTGTGTGTGTGTGTGTG
>NTHP01000213.1:578286-596282 GCA_003416845.1 Oplegnathus fasciatus
GGGGGGGGGGGGTATAGCTGGGCCTCGCCTTTAAGGGCATATTTGTCCTCGCCCCTTAATCAGACGAATGAAAGCTCCACATTCTCCCTGGACTTGGGAAGGCAGGGATGGCATATTTACCAAACACACCCACACTGAAGTGACCTGGAGACTCAGTTCTGTGTGTGTGTATGTGTGTGTGCGTGCATATGTGATGTGTGTGCCTGTGGTAATGTCAAGGTAGGTAAAACTCCACCTGTGTGATGTGCTCCACTAAAATGTTCTTTTTCCTGTTTGCTCCATCTTTCATACGCACTGAGATACAGAGTACCTGTATACGCACAGTGAATGTTCACGTGTGTTAGTAATTCAAGTACAAACAACAGAAAACACACAACAGTTACACTTCAGGCTAAACTGAGTCAAATATATATTCAAACACAAAGAAACAAACCCACACCTTTCCTTAAAAAAGTCACATTTTTGCCACATTTATGCCTTATATGTTTTATTGCCTATTAATTCAATATTTTATTCAATATAATATTTATGAAAGAGAAGTTACATAATCTCGCTTTAAATGCCAATCATTATTTATTCCATAACCTTTGGAATCAACAGACTCCTATCAAGTGTAAAAAAGTTTTTAACATTCGAGAGAGATAAACTGTTTACACAGAAACTCCCTTTTATATAATTGAATCTGAGTTAATGGTGTGTCCTTGACGCTGTGCATTTCCCTCTTGGCTCTGCTGTCCTTTTCTAGTTTTATTAGCTACTTTCAGGTTGTTCTGCCTTCCTCTCTCTCTCTCTCTCACTCTGCATTTTGGCATCCACCTCTCTTCTGTTGCGACCTTTCCTCTCACTTCCTCTGTCCTTTCCTACCCTTCTACTCTTCCTTTCTTGCTCCATTTGCTTCTCTTTTGGCTTTTGTTACCCTCGTGTTCTGTCCTCCTGCCTGGCCAAGGGAAACAGTGCGACTAGTACGTTTGAGGGCTCATATTTCCCAGGAAAAATTCAATTTGTGCTCGCCATGTACTTGCACATAAACCACAGCGAAGGCTTTATATATAAAATGTAAAATGAGGGCCGACTGGAGCCATTTCCCTCTCAGCGATTGCTTTGCAAGCCACAGCAGCCCGCTGGCTGAAGCGATGAGGGAAATGTTTTCTTTTTCAACCTTTATTTAACCTGCAGCGTCGTCTTAGAACAACATATTCACAATGTCAGGAGGCGAAAAGGCTTGTTGGAGAGGAAGTGAGGCGAGGTGTTTCACAGCCACACAGAGTTACAGAGGTGTGAAAGGCTTTTTCCTCGCAACCTTTGTTGAGCTGTTGACTGTGTTTTCCATGTCGACTATGTTTTTCTGAGTGGCAGCGTGACCGCTTCTGTGGTCAGCCGCACAGAAAACAAAACACACACACACACACACACACACACACACAAGACTAGAGGTTCAACCATATTTTGGAAAATCACTGCCAACTTCAGCCCTCGTCAGACACGCATTCCACCAAAGCTGACATATTTATTTGATGATTACAGATCTTTGTTTTTTCTTAGAGAGTCCTGGATTGATGGCGTATATCAGCTTCGCACGTTGTGTAATGTCACTGTTATCAAACTGCAACACGTTTTGTTGATGCATTTTTTTGCGCCCGTGTCCTTGGTGATAAAAATCTTTGCAACAACAAATACCGGGTCATAAATCAGACAGACAACGCACACAGAGCCAGAGGAGGAACAGCCACAACCACAACAGGTGTTAAGAGGAAACCATTTGTCTTCCTGTGAGGGTGGTTTTTCTCTGTGTGTGATTGCGTCGTCGTGATGTGTGAGCGTCACTGTACAAGACCTTATTTGTGATGAAACTCTTTAATCGTTGCAAACAAGCTTCTGCAAATTCAGCGTGTCTGCTCAGGCTTCTAATTTAAAATGTGGGCTTTAACAAAAAAACCTACACATCATTCCAAAACTACTTTTATGTCCTTTAACTGATGCAAAAATGCACCACAGCTTCATCAAGTTATAAGTTAACACACTGACTTGCAGGGAGCTGCAGAGGTTCGCAGTAATCTAGGAAAGGGGAATATTAAGCATCACAGGCGGCGCATTGACGTCAAGCCAGACTGTTGATCTGCCTGATTTGTACGTCCTGCATTGGAGCAGACTTGCTCCTGCCAGTGTGAAAAGAAGGAGAGAAAAAAAAAACAGAGTTAAGAAAACAATTGCGCCAGTGAGTTTGAATGGCTGTCAGCCAAGCGTCTCAGACACCTGGGCCCGGACCAAACAGCTCTCCCCCTGTTGGAGGGAAGAGACCCACCGCTATGGAGGTCGCGGTCGGTCAAAGGCATCTGTGACTGAACACAAAGATATTCTGATACGGCTGAATGCTGCTGCTTGAGGTTTTATTAAAATGCCTCAACAACCAACCCCCTCTTCGAGGGAGATGGATGTTATGACACTGTGAGGTCTCGAGGGAGGGCGGGCAGCAGGGTTGGCACTGCCTGTCAGTTGTCGTCACCTCGACGTGTTCTGCATCTAAACAGCAACTTCCAGTTCTGTTCTTGTGTTCAAGCAGGGAAATCCTGATTTTTTTTGTCAACAACTTGTCAACATCTGCTAAGTGCTCATTGCTCTGGTGTTTTTGCACTTCACCTCCTGGAGGTCAGCTGCCAATCACACAGCACGGGGAGGTCCGCGACACCCTCTGTTAACGAAGTTTGAGTTTCTGTAAGTTGTGCACTCAGTGACTGTCATTACTCGTTTCCTGTTTAATGCCAAACAAACCGTACTGCAGAAAACACATCAATCCTGTGCGTCTGAGGATTTTTCCAGAGAAAGAAGACTTAACGTCTTTACAACAGCAAACAAAAAAGCTTTTCTTAACTGTGTAAATGTTAAAACCATCGACAAAAGAGAGCAGCAAAACAAACATTTGTTATGAAGGATAATATCAGATGATTACTCTGCATTTTTAAGCCCCTTGCATGTTTTGCGTGAACCAGTGAGTAGCGAGTGATGTATCCTGACATAATAAATCCCTGCCACCAATGTCATTGTCAGTCAACAAGGAAGCTGCATTCTCCGATTCTTCTTCCCGCCTACAAAGCTCTGATTGGCTTGTTGTCTCTCTAACCAGGCAAACAGCCTTCAATAAGTACAACACCAGAAGACATGTTTATGGATTTATGGAAAAACCTTTCTGGTCATATCAACTCGGCCTGCACTATTTGAAGTCTTTTCGTCTTTTGTTTCATAATTTGTATGTTTTTTTACCATACATATTCACACAGATTCATTCCCACTTCCTGTAATATCAAGCCTCACATCCAACCAAGTCAGTGGACTTGTTGGACCGTCTAAAAGACGTCTTACTGAGTTTACTTTGTTTGGAGCATAACAATCTCTAAAGAGGGAGCATTACCAAAGGTTTTGTATACTGAAAGGCTTTCTGCACGATCAGAAATGTTCTATTTCTTTACTGGATTCAGCAAAAGCTCCAATCTAGATAAAATCTTTATAGAGCCAAAGACTATATAAAGTAAGATTTATAATGACAGCAGATTAAAAAGACATGATGTGCAATTTGCCACTGATTTAGGACTTCTCCAGAGTTGAAACCTGCGTAAGAATCAAGGATGAGACACAAGTAAATATGTTTTTGCTCTAATTTTTACAGAAATTGAAAACATTTTCTCACCCATAGCAAGAATCCTCAGTTCGGAATGAAATCGCTTTATATTGAAATAAATACAAGTATGGAAACCTGAGAGGGCTTCAGCTTTTCAGCAAGGCTACAAACAACGCCTGGAACTGACTCAGTGCATGTGACAGGGTGCAATAAATCCTCCAGGTCTTATCCTGTCAGGGCTTGATCATAAATAGAAAAAAAAGAGAGTGAAGTGGAGTAGCATCACACCTTCCTTCAGGAGCAAGTTAAGCCCTTCGTCTTCTTCAAGACAACACTACTATTACAGTATCAAATGTTGCTTCTGTTTAGGAAAGTGATGGCAGAGGTGAGGAAGGAGAGCCGGCAGCAATCTTCTGGGCTGAGTGTGAGTTAAAGGTGTGTGTGTGTGTGTGTGTGTCGGTGGAGGGTTTAGTGGGAAGGCGAGGGTTGGGAAACCAGATGTCACTCCGGGCAGGTAGGAAGACAGGTGATTTTAACAAGCTTCTAGCTCCGAGCTGACAACAACTGCGTCCTCCTGCATGACCCCCCTACCTCTTACTCCTCTGAGACCCTGCCTCCCTCTCCTCTCTAACAAGTCTGAAATCCCAGGAATGTAATTAAAGTCAAAGCTTCAGGTAGTCAGACTGCCAAGGCTGAGGACTGAAACATGCTTAATGCAGCCATTCGTGCATCACCTCTAAAGGATGTGCGCGCCACCCCCCCCACTGAGTGTCCATAGGGAGCAAAACAAAACAAAACAAAACAAAAAACAAAGTAATAATAAAAATGGTAACACATTCTGTGACGTTTTGGGGGCAGGGGCAGCCTAATGGTTGAGGAAGCGAGTTTATAACCAGGTGATCAGTTTGATTAGGGGTTAAATCTGGGAGGGGAAGCTTCAGCTTAAGCTTTTGCTTCAACTGTTTTCATGTCAGTGTCCGACAGATAAGACTGTGGTCGTACTGGGCAACTCCCAGGTGAGAATGTGTGAATATGAGAGCATGTAGCAGGGTGTAAAATAGAGCGTTTGCGCTCCCCAATTCCATCTTTACTCAAGAAAAACCTGATTTTTGAATTTATTTATGTGACCATCACCTGAAATATACAATATCTATCTGAAATATGCAATATAATGAACAAACATACAATGCAATGATTTGAAATGAAACACCACCACAAACCAATTCTTCAAAGATTAGTTCAGTTTTATAAGGGATCAACAGAGCATGCTGAATCTGAACTAAGCAAGTTGTTTATGAGGAAGTGAGGCTGCAACAGAGACGACCCCAACCAGTTAAAGCTCCACGATGACACCAACTGCAGTTGACGGAAGATTTGTCACGCAGCTGCAAAGCCTCCATACGAGCAGTCGACAGATAGAGAGAGATGAGAACGCAACGCAAGCAAGTGAGAACAAGAGAGGGAGAGATGGAGCAAGTCCGCGACGGTGTGTATGATATGAAATTTGAAACTGGACTCTGCTTAGCGGCCCCCGGCTTCAATAAGCATCTTGCTGTTGATTTACGAGGCCCCCCTCTTCATCCAGCTCGCTCCCTGGCAGCGCGGGGCTTGACGCACGGCTGACCGATGCTCGTCCGCTGCGGCTCACCCAGCTGCCTACTGCATTACCAGTTAGCATGCCAAGTCAAATATAATGGCTCAGTGCTCTGTCACACAGAGATGGAGAGGTCCAGCTACTCTCAATGTCCATACCAAAGCAATGCCACTCATTCCTCCCAGTTATATAATTTTTTAGCTTTGCCAGAGGGTGTGTGGTACAGTAGCTTGTCATGACACTGACTGAGAAAACTTAAAAACATACAGTATATATTTCTAATATAAAAACATATTATTGTGTAATATTGCATGTTGGAAAACAACGACTACGTAAGCTTGCACAACTACATTGCTGCCTATAGTTTTCATCTGTTATTGTATTAAAGTAGAGTTTGAGATAATTGTGTGGTATCAACATTTGCATTAAAAGCCTCGATTCCACCAGTAAGTTTTGTTTGTCAAACCTGCACTCAAGATAATGACAAGAAACTGGCATGTTAAGAACATCTTCCTGTAAATCTTCACATCTATTATTGTCAGAAGATATATTTTGTCTCAACAGCCAAGTCCTTCTTATGCTTTTGGATACATTTTTAAGATTCATACATAAACAGCACATGTACATATACTGTACATAGGTGGGCCTATTGTTTCCAGTTTTTATTTTTCAAAATCGTATCCGGAAATGTATCTTTGTTTTTTTAACAAAAGGGTAAAATCAGACTAGAAAGTCAATAAGACAACAATTTGTGTGAAAACTGGATTTTAAAAACACTTTGGAGTTTAACTTTATACTATTATTTTTCAGTCAAAGGAACTCACATAATCAGCAGCAGATTTGTCTGATTTATTTTCACTCTCTATTACCAGAAACATTTTCTGAGCGGTCAACGTTGCAAAAGGATCTCATTTACTGTAAACTGTGGTGATCGGTGTCTTCCTGCAGCAGGAAACACAAACACTTTTGGCTTTGTGGGGGCAAAAACTGGTTAAAAAAAGGAAAATGATGAGCCTTTCAACTGGAAAATGGTATTATGCTTGAATATGTTACCCATTACGGTGCCTTAATGTTAAAACTTCAAACCTCCTGTCTGAAGAGTGAGTGTAAGAACAGCCAGTGAAGATGTGACCAGATGTGACCAGATGTGAACAGTCACAGTCAGCGTGTTCGGACATTCACTTGTTTATTTACTCGTTGATTTCTTGCATTTGTCCCTTGGTGCTCCTTTCTTGTAAACACAGCATTATCTTTAGTACTGTGTTGCTCTGCTATCTATATCCTGTTTTCTCTCAAACTTCCCCTCAGTCATCACGGGAGTTTAAAGTTTCATCTAATCTAATTTTGATCTATAGCGTTGGTATGTAAAATGTAATACGTACACAGGTGAGACCCGGGTTTTTTTTCCCACCTATGAACTCTTATCAGCTCGACTGTGGCATGTCTTTGAATTTTTGTGGGGTTTCAAGAACTCAGTGGCAAGTGACTGCAAACCTCCATTCCACAGATGAGACACTATACCAGAAACCCCGATGTCAAACACAACACCTGATAGCGGGGGATTGGTTTCTTACTGCATACCTCCACCAGGTGTATGCCTGCTTTAGGCTGCTTTTTGGGTGGGGGCCGCCGAGTCAGGATCAGGCAGAGAGCGTGTACTTTCAGGATATGAGGAGGCCCTATAGATAACCTCAGACTGCCCTCGAGAGGATCATAATGTCGAAAGAAAAGACGGAAAACATCTCAACACCTCCCTGTCCTGATCAGACTAGATTTTGCAACAGATAACGAATTGAGTGCACACATGCATGTGTGTTAATAAATGTTAAAGCAAAACTCAACTTGGTGCCTCGCCACAGATGTTGCCTCTCTGTGTCTATATGTCTAATAACTGAGCACAAGTGAGCAGACTCACTATCAGCTCAGATGATGTGACGCGTCATTATCAACGCAGGAAAAATGACATGTATTTTTGACCAAGACTGCTCGTTAAGCGGTGGCACATCATGTTGCTGCCAATGTTTATGTTCTCTCTCTATTTGGGTCTGTTCGGGTTACGTGCATTTTGGATCCTGATAATTATCCTTGGGTCTATTTGGATGAGGTTCGACTATCCTTGGGTCTGTTTAGAGACATGACGTGAAAACAACCAATATGGATAATGTGTTCGCGTAGGAGAACCCCATCACTTGTAATAAGAAGCTGATTAAGAAAATAGTTTCAAGATCAAAACACACAGTAAAATGAAAGAAGCGACTCACCACAGATTCTTCTTTACACGGCAGTACTCACAAACATGTCACACAGAACGCACGACTGGGACAACAACAAAATCTGTGTTTTCACAGCCTGCCAAGGCACGCCAGTGCCTGAATCGTTTAAAAATGGTTGTTTTCTGAGTCCGTCATAAGACCAGCATGACACTTCTATCATGTTTGTGACCCTAGAAGTCTAAATATACAGCGGGGATTTACATTCAGGGGAAAAGATATACTGTACATCTTATGGGAATGTTTTTTTTTTCTGTTGAATGCTGTATAAACTATGAGTCACGTTGAAGGTCAAAGACAAACATGATTTCTCTGACAAAGAACAAGACAGAGACAGAGAGAACCAGACCCAGTAGAGAAAACTCTCAAAACCTTTATATTCTGCACCACAATGCAGTAGATAATAAACACAGGCTAAAACCTACCAAACTTAAAAGTGATGTATTCTTTTTAAAACTGTGCCCTTTTTCATACAGTTTCTTAGTTATTTGTGTCCTGGAGGACGGCAGCAGTTTCTCTGCTCAAGACAATGTGAATCACGCGGCAGACAAATGCAGAGAGACAAATCCATCACACAAAGGAGTGTTTGTACGATTACTCCCAGTCTGCAGTGAGATCACGAGGGCGCTCTGTGACACAGTACAGACACGACACAGACATCATGGAAAAGCACAGTAACATCTCACTGCAATGCAGGCAACAGTCACAATTTCTTATGTGGCGGTCAGCAGAAGTCAAAAGGTAAAGATGTAGGCCTGTGAATGCAGGGTGGCCGGTTTGAATCCTTGGTTAAGTTAATTGCATGATCATCAAATTAATATCCCAAAATCTGGTGAGAGAAAACTAGATGGCTTTGATTATTTCAACAATCAGACCAAATCTTCAAACTTTACAAAGCAAACATAACACTGCAAATATCTTTTTGTTAAAGGTGCAGTTTAGATTTTTAAATCGACTTGAACTTGGGACTGCGCAAGTATTAAGAAAAGACACTTGGATAAAGAAAATTCTTATGTTTACTTCATGAGTTACATGTACTCGTTTATTGGTTTGTAGTGGCCTGATTTTTATTTGAGTTTCAAGAAATATTTTGCTTATCCCAGCGCAAAATAAAATTCTGACACTCAGTGCTACTGTGGATGTGCTAACAGAAAAGGCTATTATCATTATTATTATTATATATTATATATAATAACAGCTATTCATTATTGATTTTAAACCGCTACAGTGAGTGAAAAGTACATATTTTATGGTTCTGTGGCAGTCACTGCTGGTTTAGTATCATGTTGCTTTTCTTTTCCTGTTGCACTTATAAATTAATCAAATTAATCAAAGAAAATGTAACTCACCTCTGCTCCTGAATACTTGCTGGTCCGAGTCACCAGGTCATCAAGAGACACATTTTGGGCCACGGGCATGTTGCGGAACTGGAGAGAAAATATCTCACGTCGGGTTGGAGCATCTGGAAGAGGAACATAGACGATTCGGTCGAGGCGACCTGGACGCATCAGAGCCTGTGGGATGGAAAAAAGACAGTCAGCCTCTGGTTTATCGTCATATTTTACAAATTGTCACACATAATCAAGTTAAGGCTTACACATCAATACTGAGCATCAGTAAAATTCTTCTTTGGCTTGCTGAGGATAACACATGTTAAATTCAACTGAAGTCGTTTTATTCAGACCTTTTCCAGCACATCTTTTGTACATGAACACTTTGGCGTCACAAAAATACTGTCAGGACACCGTGGCTCTGACCTTTGACCTCTTTACTGCTTGATTGTTTTGGGAACTGAAGCTTCCTCTGCTGCTGCATTGGTTGTACGCCTCTTTAAACGGGACCATGAACCAAATGCCTAAAATGCAAACTGTGAAATTTAAGTTTTCCACTTCTAGCAGTCAGCGTGGAGACAATGTTGACGTTATCTGATAGACCCTCCACTTCCTACAGATCACATCTCTGTGACCCCAAAACAGTCCTTGAGTACCCAAAGCTGCCGCTGTCTCGCTTGTCAGACGTCATTAAGCGGCAGGCGCCTCTCAAACACAGACAGGCAGACGGACAGACAAATATGCCCTGTCTCCATTCGCTCTCCTCAGCCAGGCCGTGACAAGCTGTGGTATGGTATGATATTGTTTGGTTTGGGTTGTGTATCCATTTGACCAGTCAGCTAGCCGATTTGAAAATAACTAAATGTATTTCCCTCGCAGTGAATTAGCATTTAATTTCAGCACTGCAATGAAGAATCAACAGAAAAACAAACATCAACTGGAACTGACAGTTTCACTGTTGTTCTTCTCCCCAGACTCAGTGAGGCCTGGTTGTAAAGACAGTGGAGCCCCTGGCTTTGGGCCAGACAGGCCACAGCGGGGCTAAACCCCGGCCAGTGGAGACGAGGCAGGAGACACACACAGACGCAAGCCATGCAGGAGGTCACGTCAGGAGTGATCAGTGAAGGTTGGAGGGACCGGACCAACAGCCTTTGAACTTTGTTTACATAGTCATTACACTGCTATTCCTGCTTCTCTGCATGCACCCCGTATCTCCAAAGACTGACATCCTCCTTGTTTCTTTTATATACAGTACATAGACTATGAAAATTTATAGAATGTCAACCTGTTTGCTAGATGGGTAAAGCCGAACAACAAAGGTTAAGAATTTTAGTAAAGGGAGGCATTAACCCAAGTACTTAAGTAATGCTGAAATTACAATTTTTATAATTGATTAAGTTATTTAAGTTAATTAAGTTATTTATCAAACAATGTCAATGTCTCATATGTGAAGATTTGCTGCTTTTCTCTATTTTATACCCTAAAAACGAAATCTCTTTGGGTTTTGATCTGTTGATCAGACAAAACAAGCAATTTAAAGATGTAAACTTGGGGTCTGGGAAATTGTGATGGGTATTCTCACGGTTTTCTGAAATTTTATAGACTAAATGCTTAACTGATTAGTCCAAAAAGTAATTAATAGTTGAAACAATAATGAAAAATATAAATGAAATGACACAAAATGGACCTTGAGGTGAGATTTCCTTTTTTATGGTCAAGAATGAACTTTGAACCTCAACTTTTAAGCCAACATGGACAAGAAGCCCTTAAAGTGGCAAGAAAAAATGGAAATTTCAACATCCATCTTTCCAAGACAACTAACTCTCAGTGATCATGAGATATAATCAAAAGCTCCCGAACAGCGACTAAATGGACCTTGAGGTGAGATTGTTTTGTCACCTGCTGTTTCCATGGTTGAGAATTAACTTCAACGATAATGAAAAACATTGTGAGTTGCATCCCTATACTCCAGGTACTAAGACAGAAAGCATCAAATGGTCTTTGCCATGTTACATTTTAAGTCCATCTGCTTGCAAATTGTGCCGGATGCAATTTTAAGAGTTTTGTTTTATGGTTTTCTTTATTTCCCCTCTGGATAACCAATTCCCGTTTACTGGGGCGATGGACAGTTTTCCTGCCTTTTATCTGTTGCTTTTTTGTGTTCCTGTGTATGTGTATGGAACATGAGAGGATGGAAACTGGAGACAAACATTAGTAACTACCCCTAGGTAACCACAACAGAGCCATGGCTGACAAAGGAGCAATGGATCATGAGAGGAAATGTTCTTGTTTTTCAGGTCTCTGGATTCTTCCACTCGTTTGAGAAGAGGGTCTGGCTGTGGGTGACGAACCATCGGCATACAACGGATAGAGAGGAATAACGTCATTATGATTCAAAGCAGGGAAAGGGTGGCTGCTGGGGAGACCAGCTGGGAGATGGATGGATAGCAGGTTTGAGGGCTGCAGCATTAAATTAAAGTCATAAGGGCTTGAGACTTGATAAGATGCGTTTGGCAAAACAACACAAACCAACAATATAAAACAACACATGTGAGTTAGTTTGATGTCATGGTTCTTCCCACAGGTTACGGGGAATGGTAGGTTTGTGTGTGTGCAGGAGGTGAGACGGGTACAGTGGGGATTGCAGTCTGTGGTTGTTTGTCGCAGCAGGTCGAGCCAGTCGCGGCAGTGCGTATTGCACTATGCAGAAGACGTGCCAGGGACACTTCCTGAGTTGCTCTCCCTGGAAGTATCTGGCGGCTGCATGCCAACACAAACCTGCTGACCCCCGGCTAAATAACTCACACAGACAGACACTCCCATGCACACTGACAAACAAATGCACAAACGCGACCATGCACGTAAATGAACAATTCCGGTAAACGCTCTGCGGCTCTGTCTTTTTAATTTCGGATCCATTTTTCTAGTGAAAAGACGCCGCCTGCTACTTTATCAGCCATTAACTCTCTCCGCACACATAATGGAGAAGTGCCCGTGGCTTCCAGGCGCTCAGGCTCCAAGGGTTCCAAGGCGCTCCCAAAAAGCAGAGCCGACCCTCAGCTTTGAGACTGCTAAACTCATCTGACTGCCCTGGAGGGAAAGAAAGGCTTTTTTTCCCTTTCCTCTCAGCAAGAGCAGGGGGCCCATCCATCACTTAACAAGATACACTTCCTGTTCTCAAGGATCCGGGGGTGGGGGTAGGAGAGGAGGAGGAGGTGGGGAGGGAGAAGAGGAGGAGGAGGTAAGGGGGGACCCCGAGAGACAAATACTTGGCTTGGCATGTTGGGCAAGCGTTGACGGGCTCTTTTCGTAACGGCATCATTCCACCTGAAGTCTTGGCTCGAATGGCAGAAGGCAAAAGAAGGAGGAGGGAGGGAAGGAGAAAGGAGAGGACAAAAACAGCTAGACCAAGGGACCCAGACAAGCCACTTGAAAGGGCTACAGGACCAAAACCCTAAAAACAAACACAGATAAGTGGCGTGGGAGACAGAAAACCACCATTGACAAAACGCAGTGGTATAAATTCTCTGTTTTCCTAACACGAGGCGGCATGACGGATAGCATCCACCTTGTTGCACCACTGACATGATAGGCATCATTACACATGAGCCATTAGTAATTAGAAATGCCCCTAGGTAAGAAATACCAACTAGCTTTAAGTCAACACTGAAGCAGTTATACACCACTTAATCTGGGCGAGTGCGCGCTGTGGACTACCCTGCAGAGCAAAATCAAGCACAGTGCGATGGTGAGAAAGTTTTGAAAAACAAGTGGGGCCTACGTTGGATCAGTCAAGCTGATCAAAACACACAAAGAGAGAAAACAGAGAGACAGAAGAGTAAAAAAAACCTCATCCGCTCTCTCTGCGCCAAGTTTCACTGCCGATAACAACAGTAATCATTCCAGGCATTGCAATCCTCCTCAAGAAGTGATTACCCCCTAATGACAGACGACTTCCTATCTGCGAGGGCCGGTACCTCTCCCTAACCAGTGGGGAATGCTGGGAATCTTCTCCTTGGAGCATTGTTGCCGAGCACATTCTTGGCCAGCTTCAATCTGACCTGCTCTAAGCTACGTCTACAAACTGTTTACAAACGGACGCCCCCGCAATTCAGGTGTCTTATTCTTAGATGGAAGCTTAGACATGGTGCGGCTAAATCAAGATCAGATCTGCTTTGTTGCTCACACGCCCTTCAGATCAAATGACAAATGAAAGGAAATACTGGGCCCATGATACTGAACATGATGACTAAGTTCTTCCCTGCACATCTGGTGAAATCTGTCTTTTCTTTAAAAACTCTTTTTGTTGGTGCTTTTTCCAACATGCAGGATGATAGCAGGCTGTCTGGCTGAATAAGTGGCTCGCCTGAGGACACATCAGTTGACTCTGTTCCCTGCCTGAAGGCGTTTGCTGTATGTGGTTTCCTAACCTGTCAGGCCGCAATCCTCAGAGGCCTTGGTGAGTCATACTGACTCGAAGATGGGCCACCCTGGATTTATGCAGAACACACACCAAACAAAAAATGCAGAGAGCATGATGGGAACCAAAAGCTCACAGAAAGGTCACGGAGGTGTACTTCTGGAGTTCAGATTTGGGAAATGAACACAGCGTACTGACTAAAGGCCAGCTAATGTTGGCTATTATCAGGTTAAAAGCAATCTTTTAGGTATTAATGTTATTCTGTCTACTGCAACTGCAACAGCAGCCTGCTTTGCTGTTAAATCAGTGAAAGTAGCTGCTAAAATTTGGGAGATGGCAGCCAATGGATGACAAGGTTGTGTATTGGCGGATTTCCCATTCTCTTTAGAGAGAAGCTCAATTTCAAAGACAAAAGTCTTAAGGCGTTGTCATACTTGGTGCACATACTTGAATCCAGACCCAGGTTTGTTTCTTCCGTCGTTTGGGAGGGAGTTTGTTTTCATAGATGAGAATCCTTCTGAACCTTACTTTGTGCAGCATGCATCCATGGCATGTATTACTGCAGCAGAACCTTCAAATGAGGTGCACTCGTACAGTAACGTTTCACCAGACAAGAGTTTTGTGCCTTGATGTCTGTGCACAACTTCATACCATGAAAATCAGGCACCCGTGACCTGAAGTTATTCAAATGATTAGTTTAATATGAGTGCATTTTTATTACTGATACATACTATACTGTTATTCAGCCTCTGGTACATGGAGCTATTGGCTTTCACATTTGTTGTGAACTCCAGGAGATTTTTGGAGGCAAACCCTTGTACCACTTTTTTTCAGGTGAACCAGAAATGAATTTTGTGCACAGCACCTGGATTCGACAGCAGCTTTCACACTTCAAACGTACCAAAACAGAACAGGCTATCAACCCTGTTCTTTTCAGTTCCTTCAAATCCCACATATATCGACTTGTAGCTGATTTATACTATCTACTGAAGAGTTTTGCACACCACATCTTTCTAAAAAGATGACATAATTTTGGATGAGGCCACGCTGTGTTCAGAGGGACACTGGACCTGCTTTATGTCAGTCCTGATCTTGATGTGGGAGAGGATCAGAGGAGGAACAGAGTGGGGAGCAAGAGAGAGTAAATCAGAGAGAGAGGGGAGGGGACAGCAGAGTGGAGAGAGAGGGATGAGAATGACAGGGGGAGAGAGCGAGGGAGCGAGCAACAGAGAGAGAAAGAGAGCGAGAGAAAGAAGAGTTGGCAACCAGTCAAAAACATGAGAGGCTTTCACTCTGGATTTTGCCCTTGAGTCAAACTTGCATCCGGCAGGCGAGGCCACCGTGTCCAAGAACCAAATAACTCTGGCGCTGTTAACCCCCTACTGTCCAACATACTCACAGCCAGGAGGAAGTCAACATTTGTAGTTTCAAAATGACGTATAAACCATTTAAACAGGTGACATTTTTTCTTACAAAATTACTATTTTGGCATGGTACAGCAACCCATTTGGGGAAAAAAAGAAAAGGTTGCAAATTAGTTAAAGTATTTTTCTATGGAATGCAGTGCACAAGAATTGCTTGTGTTTCTTGCCCTGGAAGAATTCTTTTTAGCAATGTTGCTGTGTTCCCAGATCTCAGCAATTCATTTCCCAGATTTCAGTGTTATTATTACTGATAGGAATTTTCCAGGACAGTTGGTGTTTGTTTTTGTCCTACAGTGCCATGAAGTTACACATTTTTCGTTTTTAGCATGCGTGGCCCCAACAGGAGTCACACTCTAATCCTGGTAAGACCACAGAGGTGTTTGTGCGTGCGTGTGTCAGACGGTGTGTATGCATGGTGTTGTTGAGCATAGGGTCATTACAGAATTAGATGTCACACCTCTTTTACCTTTTATGGTGTGTGTGTGTGTGTGTGTTTGAGGGTCACAGTCATATGGAGGCCAGGTGAAGAGGCTGAGATGAGGGGAGGGAGGGGGAGAAGAAGTAGCAGCAGCTGTGTTGCTTTCCTTTTGGGTTGGAGGGTGAGGTGGGGTGGNGCATGGTACAGCAACCCATTTGGGGAAAAAAAGAAAAGGTTGCAAATTAGTTAAAGTATTTTTCTATGGAATGCAGTGCACAAGAATTGCTTGTGTTTCTTGCCCTGGAAGAATTCTTTTTAGCAATGTTGCTGTGTTCCCAGATCTCAGCAATTCATTTCCCAGATTTCAGTGTTATTATTACTGATAGGAATTTTCCAGGACAGTTGGTGTTTGTTTTTGTCCTACAGTGCCATGAAGTTACACATTTTTGGGGGGGGGGGTACTCACACCCTTACAGCTGCCCTGGGGGCCGCAATAAAGCCTCTGAATCTGTCAAAACAACCCCGGCTGGCTGGCCCTCACACCTCCACAAAAATAAAAATGGCCACTGCCAAAAAAGCAGTCTTATTTTGATAGGAATAGGTGGGCAGAGTATGTGTATGCGTGGGAAGGGTCGTCCACCAGAGAAAAAAAAAAAAAGGTGAAGAAAAGCAGAGGAAATTAGACCGGGGCCATGTTGAAATGTCGACTCATTGGAGCCCAAAATAAAAAAGCAGTAAAGCGGCTGCCATAAAATACATGTATGTTTGCTTTACAAAGAGGCGTTTCCTGTGAGCTGTCTGCAGTTTGCAGTTTAATTCTACGGGGCCTTACGTTCGGTGTAAACTCGCCAGGTCTGGTTTCCATAATCCACCCCAGAGCCTGTGGGCAACCTCCAAACTTCCTGGTTGAGTTGCTGCCTCAGACAAAATGTTTTTTCCTCCGACAGTTATTGTGATTATTTTTTCATTTGTTCAGTACCTTTTTCTGGTATATATGTGTTTGTACGTACAGATATGTTAATGGCGTAAGGCGTGCATTGGGGCTGAAGGGCCTTTTGGCATTAAAATTTGGTTTTCAAAGTGAGACAGAGCCGAACATCTGATAGAGAGGTTAGAAAGCACTTAATCACTAACCGCTAATTAATTAAGGTGTAAATATAGAGAAATACTGAACTATGACGCCAAAATATTACTTTAAATTGTCTCATGCAAACAGTAGAACCAAGATTGGCATTTTATGATCTACAAGCTACATTAAGAATCTTTTTATCTATTATCACTATTATCTTGTGCTTCCCACAAAGTATCTCAGTACACCTTGTGGCCTTATGGACAATAAATATCTTCTGCTTCAACAAGCGATCATCATCTCACTGACGAACAGAGGTTAAATTCTTGGCTGTGGGCAGTGACGTCCTAACTGCACCCCCTACCTAGATACATGCATGTAAAAATTCATATACATGCATACGGACAGTCTCTGTTGACAGCACACACACACACGGAAAACTCCCATCCCCTTCCTACACACACCCACACACACACAGAGCCCGCACTTCCCCCCAGAGGCAGACTGCAGGTGCCAGGCCCACCTCGGGGTCCCTGCCGGGCTCTCGTTAGGCCTGGTGCCATTCAGGCGGCTCCTAACACGCAACCCTGAGTGCTTTGTGTTTCTCTGACAGCCCTTGTCGTCCTCTTCATGTAGTGGCGGAAAAAGAAAGAAAGAAAAGAGGAGGACTTCAGGGATTATTGCTTTGAAGAATTTGACAGCGCCACAAGGCTGAGATTCACCTTGCACTTATGGTAATTTTAAAGGACTTTATCAGTGTTTTTGCATATTTTCACCCATTTGTTACAAATCCCCTATTCATAACACTACTGCTGTCCATTTACAAAGGCTTATGCCAGTATTTTATAGTTTTTTCTATTTTCAAGACAGCCATGGGTTTTCATTCATTTCCATATGGTCTTAAAATCCACTGGCGGAGACTTGAAACTTGCTTGAGATAAGACAATCCATCACAATGAAGATCATCATTATTGTGTTACTTATGTTAACAGTGCAGACTTTTCAAATCAGAAGCAATGTTTCACTGTGACGACTGTCTGGAAAAACAGATTAAAAAATCCCCCAAATATAAAACACTATTACATGCCTTGGAAGATGGTTGGTGGTAAAAGTTATGTGATTTGTAGAAGGGGGCAAAAACCTGCAAAAGCACTCATGAGGTCTTTAAATTGTGTAATCCTGTCAAAACAGAATCCATCAATCATTTTTGAATGCACTGGAATTCGACAGTTAAGTGGCTTTCAGGAGATGTAGGAGAAGCTAACACTGAAATCAGAACAGAGTCTTCAACCAACCAATATTTTTATGTGTTTACAGGGATTCACCTGGGTTTTTGCCATTTAAGAAACATATGTACTGCATAGTTGTGACAGTGATGAAGTTATTACGTTGGAAATATATTTTGTCCTCTGTAAATAAAGAACTTTTTTTCGCTGAGTGCGACCCGGTATCATTTTTAATGCTGCACCTCTCCCAAACATTGCTTTGAGGACAGTGTCTTGGTTCAGTTTTGCAAAATATGTTCAAGAAAAGAAGAAGACAGAAAAAAAGAAGAAAGAAAAGGGTTGATGTGTAGTCTAAAGGTCAGCTCAAGTACAGATTTTGGCTCTCTTGATTGCAGCAGGGTACCAGTACGGCACTACTGAATCTTATAACAAAATCAACACCAGCATTGCCAGCTTCACCACCATTATCACCTGTACTGTTATCACCACCTCCATCATTTCTATGGCCGTCATCATCATCACGAGGCCCTGTACAATGTTGGCGGAGGCCACCAACAACCTGTTTGCAACTCTCCCCTGTTTATACACAAAGGCTTCATATTAAGGAATGTGCGCAACACACACACACACA
>NTHP01000213.1:596604-617719 GCA_003416845.1 Oplegnathus fasciatus
ACACACACACACACACACACACACACACACACACTAACAAACACATACACACACACACAGACTTGAATGCTGACATATGCTGCCACTCACAGATACTTACCAAAGAGACAAACATAAACAGGCACGTTACTGAGTGACAGAGCCGACTCGGCCGGATCAGTTTCCACTTCCGTGAAATCTAAACATTAGTTTGTTTACCCTCATCCTGAGCTGAGCGGGCCGGGGTGAGGGAGGAGTGTGTGTCTCTACATGTAGGTGTGTGTGTGTCCAGAGAGACAGAAAATAGGGGGCATGTTAATAGAGACAATACCCCAAGTTGGAGTAAGGCATAGAGGGAAAAAGACAGGGCAGATACTCTCTCTCTCTCTCTCTCTCTCTCTCTCACCTGCCTAATCCCTCCATCATGCTGTCAGCCATGACACTTTTTACACAGCTGTCAGCAGAGTGCATACTGTATAAAAAGTAGTGCTGAAACGAGTCAACTCATTTGTCAAAGACAAATATTTATAATTGTTTTTCAAATGTGAGGATTCACTGCATTTCTGTTTTATAGCATAGTTAACTGAATATTTTGTGTGATTTGTGCTGTCAGCTGGACAAAAAAAGCAATGCAAAGACAACACCTTGGGCATTGGGAATTTTGGACATTATTGTTTTTTATAGGATTAATCAGTAATTGAAAAAAAAAAAAGGATAGTAATGGTTGGACGACTGCATTTGTAGCCCCCCAGTAAGAACCCTTTTATTAACAAAGAACCGAAACCTTAGATGAAAGTAAATGGAAGTTGCATACACACATTGACATACAGTCCAATAAAGGACAGACAACTAAGCACCGCCTCTTTCCCCCAACACACCTATCACAGCTAAGCATGAACCTGGACAACCTTTGTCATCTGTCAATGGTCCAGCTACCTGAGTGCCTACCTTTACGCTATACTGAACACTTGTTATCTGGATTGTGCGTCCAACACAGTGGACAACAGTGACAAAGGGGGAGAACAGCTTTTGTTGAGTTTGATTAAAACCTTATTATTTCACCAGTTAAAAATGTGTTTGGATAGTACACTTGTTGTCAGCTAACCATCACTGTCATGTTGTGAAAACATCTAATTTAAGCGTAGTGCACAGTACCTCGTACAAACAAATGCTGGCCTTGGTAGCAGATAGGAGCTACAAGTTAGCCAGTTAGACAAAAGCCAGTTTTACTGTAAGTTAACTTAACTTATGCTTATGCTTTAAAGGAGAGGTTAGCACCAGTAGGAAAAGGGTTACAGTCACAAGACAACTTTACTTTGTCAGAAAAACGTAAATCCAGGGGTTTCATCACAGTGCATGACACTTTTTGTAGAACATTACTGGATTTACCTAAACCATACTACAGCAATTGCACACTTGTGATACAGATTTATCAATTATTTTAGGTAATCGTCAATGGACCACCATGAAGGGACTCGATAAGGTTGCAAAGAAACTCATGACACAGCTGCAAAGCCTCCATATGCATCACTTCATATGTACAGTATAAGTTCAATGAGCTATAGTCACTTGCACTCAAATATGTACACAATGTTTACATGAAGCCTCACTGTGGCCCTGATATGAAATTCCAAGAGTGTTTTGTGACTATAGACATGTACGACCTTTTGTATTCTTTGTCTCTTTAAAAATAAACATAGTGGAAATGAATTCTGGTTTATCTCTTATATAGTTCACTGACTTTCACAAGGTGGAATGCAAAGTTTAAAATATTTAGTTAAATTCCATGAAAGGGAAAGTTTCCAGAAAAAGTTAGAATTGTGTAAAATTGGCAAAGTGGGGTTATAGGTGGAACTAGACTGTCAACAGGGAACCCACTGCGTTGAGTGATGTTAATGCGTCTGTGGCTGGTTTTTCACATAATTGCTGTGATGCAAACTTTTCTATGTCTTCTGTCCGACCCTTTTCTGAATCATAATTCTTCAAGGGTGATTAATGTTTTATTTAGCTAATATTCTACAACATTCGGGCTCTTTATGATCCAAACCAAAAATCTGCTGTAAATAGAAATACATTTTGGTAGCCTATATTCTTATGAAGTGACCCAATTGTACAATTCTCAAAAATTCTGTGGCTTTCCCAAATAATGAATCAAAGTGTCTGACTCCAGAAACCTTGAATACAGTTTAACCGTATCTGCTTTTACATCGTACTGCTCCGCACACAAACAATAAGAGCTGCACGCTAAATGTAATCTACGACATCAGAGCAATTAGCCACCTACTGCAGGAGATAACAAGACAGAGAAAGAGAGAGGGAGGGAGGACGGAAGAGGAAAAATCCCCCACCCAGCATGTGAAAACCTGTGTCAGATTTCGCCACAGACAAGGTCACCCTCTCTTGGTCTCGCCTCAATGCCCTGGCTTGGTAACCGGATCCGGAGGACGGCGACAAACCTGTTTTTGTCACAGTAGAGGTGCCCACTTGGTTTACATGCCCATTGTGTTTACAACACCTCTGCATTTTTATTTTTCCCCCCTTGTTTTCTTTCACCATGAGCCTTTAATTTACCTGTGAAGGGATTCAAGGAGCTGTGTGTAACTACACACAGCTGTGAACACCCCTTCAAACACTCCACACACACACACAAGTGCATACAAACACCAAAAAAATAAAAAGGTTTGTCCCAATTCCAGTGCCAAAGCATCATCATTGGTGTTATGCTGCACAGCCAAGTTAACACTTGGTATGTTTGTAATTGTGCTGCCTATGAAACTGCACAGTAATCCCTTCCAGCTGCCTCCCTCACTCACCCATCCACCCTCCTCTTCCTCCTCCTCTCTCCCCTTTCAGAGAAACTGTAGCTGCAGCCCTGAGTATGTTTTCCGTGGGCCCTGGTGGATTCATCCTGTTGACAGCGCCAAGCCTTTTATGCATCGAAAACACAGTATTCCCTTTCAGGTGGAGAGACGATGGAAGGGAGAAGGGGAGCTGGGAGGTGGCGGTGGTGGTGGTGGGGAGAGCCAAGGACGGTCCCTGCAACAGACTTCAAACTTCAAAATCTTGGTCCTCATCTCTTCACAAAAAAAGAGAGTGAGAGACAGACAGTGAGAAGGGAGGGGATGAGGGATCAAGAGAAGTAGAAGGGGAGGCAGGGGAGGAGGAGGGAAGGAAGAAAAAAAAACAACAACGGCACAAAGGAGTGCGTAATTAAGACAGGAAATGGGAGAAGAGAGGAGGGCTCTGGGGGCTTTCAGAAAGAGGCTGGCCAGGGTCGCTTTTCCAGAGAGCGGAGGAGTGGGGCCGATACCCGAGCCGTCTGAATGGAAATCAGATAATCTGTTAACACAAGGCATGGCCCAGATCCTGCCTGCAGACTGACATGGATAGGCCAGTTCCTGTTCCAATCCGCTGCGGTGGCACAAAGTGTTGCCAAGGCAACCAGCTGTTCCAGCCAAACTTTGCCTCTCTCTCCGAGCCGGCGGCAAAAACGACAGGTGGGGCTGCGAGGCGGGTAGAAGCAGCGCTGAGGCGCTTGTGAAAACACAAAGCTAGCTCAATGCTGAGACGACACAGGGGCAGGAACTTAACACCAGCCGCCATGCAAACGAAATGCTGCTGAACTCTGGCAGTGACCAATAAGGTGGTCTCTTCCCTCAACTAGTTCCTCCAGTATAAAAATGTTAATGGACATGCCTTTCTTGGACAGGTGAAGCAGGGAGTGACTAACTCTCGTGGTATATACGCATAACTTTACTTTTTCTCACCCAAGTTTTTAAATATTTGTTTCTAATATTTCTGCTGTCAACCCAACACAGTAGAGGTGAATGAAATTTTGCTCACAGCACTGAAAAAAAAAAAAAAATCAGCAAAGTGTCCAGAAACAATGTCCTTGTTTCTCTTAATACTCTACAGATCTCTTGCTGTCAAGCGTTTTCACTGGAACAACTTTCCACCAAAGAAATAAGCCCTATTGTAACCGTTCACAATGTACTGTGAATTATAATAATATTAATTATAATCTTGGAGAAACCTTTTGATGTTGAATTTTCTAAATGTCATTTTTCAATGTTTTGAACACCACAACTAAGTATTGGGGTATGTATTTNNCTGGAGGAGAGATCCCTCCTCTGTTGTTCTTCCTGAAGTTTTTTCCTTTTTTTCCCCCCATTAAAGGTTTTTTGGGGGGGACTTTTTCCTTATCTGAATCAAGGGTCCAAGGGTAGAGGGTGTCGTGTGCTGTACAGATTGTAAAGCCCCTTGAGGCAAATTGTGATTTGTGATATTGGGCTATATAAATAAAATTGACTTGACTTGACTTGATTCAGTATTGGTGCCAATACTGACCTTATTAAGTGGATCTGGCATTGGCCATAATGTGACTGGTCCACATAAATACAGTATATACATTATTAAAATGTATTTTTTCTGCCCCCAGTTACATTTATTAAGTCATGGCATGCTGCCAATTCAGTTTTTAGTGCTACAGCAGTACTTGGCCTCATGTTACCTTACATATAAATGATTTCAATTAAACACACAGTGAAGTATACACATTTTAAATGCGGAAAAAAAGAGAACACTAGAACTGGAAAAGGTACTAAGTATCAGTAAATACCCGGAGTTGAGGTATTGGAATCAGTGTCGGAAGAGAAAAAGTTGGATCGGTGCATTCCTATCTTTTACCAATCGAAAACAAGTTGGCCTCCTGCCTCACAATATGATAAACTGCTGCTCTGATCAATGCAGGCTGCTACTGCTGCTAACTAGCCACATTATCACATCTGGCTAAGTGATCACATTTTTAGCAAGTCTTCTATGATCTAACTCAAACACGTTTTACATTTACACAGCCTGAAACACTAAAAACAGCTCCCTCAGCCAAACTCAACAGTCTCCCTTTTCCACACTTCCCCAAATAGTAGATTTTACAACTTTATGCTCATTTACATTTTTGTGTGCTTTGTCACAGTATCATTTGCTGCTGCTCTGAAAAAGGGCCAAAACTGACTGATCTACCTGACAGTGGTGTTGGTCCCAATGAGGTGTTAGGATCAAACTCTCCCCACAGTACCATAAAAGTGTTATTTACAATGGCCCGAACAACTTTATAGATTCCCCTGGAGGTGAACAAGAGGCCACGGCTCTAAATCAAGGCTGGTTAAAGGTAGCTCTTCCAACCTTTTTCAATTGAAACTGCGTTCATATTTTTAGAGTGGCGACTTAACAACAAGAAGGAACAAATCTCCAGCAATAAGGCCCCACCACTTGACCCACGTTGTTTCCCAGCCTAGTCTTTGATTATCAAATATCTGAGCAGGAGGAGATGAAGGAAAAAAAATGAAAAAAATACACCACCTACAGGACCTCCACCTCTGCTCCCACTTCAAGAGCAAGGCGGTGCGACATGCAGCGGCGTACCGCAGCTCAAACTTCCCCTTCCTCTTGAGGGGAAGCCATTTTATTGTGTTCCACTGAGATAATTGCCAATCCTTTAAATGAAAGGGTTTTCTCAGTGCTCTGGTAATTACTAGATACGCAGCAAGGGTCTGGTGAAGGAGGGGGGAGGTAGGGGGAAAAAAAAGAGAAGAAAACATGACAGGCAGGTATTAAAATTCAGTGGGTGGGGCAGGAAGGAAGTCGAGAGAGGGATGTGTTGAAACAGAGAGAATGAGGGAGGGCTGGAGGGAGGGAGGGAGGCACGCTGTGCTGCTGTAGCCTCCGTTTGGGGTTGAGGAAGGACATGTTTATGGTCTGAGGGTTGGGCCTTTTTTNNTTTTTTTGGATCCGGTAGAGCAATCCTGTGCCAAGTGCCAAAGACACATCTGCTCCTGGGCAATCCTTTGCCGTGGTAAGGTGATTTATGTGGTGATCACTGACCTCTTTTCCTAAATCACTGGTCTTTTTTTAGGAACTTCCCATCAAATTTGGAGCAGCTGAGCAGAGTTGAATAATTCTTTCAGACAGCACAAATTACATACTGCGCATCCGACTCGGTGTGTTGAGGAATGTCTCTCAGTGATGATGGAGAGATTGAAAACCAAAGCAAACTGTAACTGCACATGCAGTTATACACCTCAAAGGTTTCTGGATACACTGGCACAGTTTCACAGCACAGCTCTGTGAATCACCTCAGGTAAACACACACAGGCCAACGGAATAATTGTGGGGTACAGTTGTTAGGATTACGCACTTATTAACTATTGCTGTTTCGCAGTTTGTTGAAAATAGATAAAGCCAAACTTTAGTGTCTAAGTTGACATGGTAGCACAGTTTAACAACAAACAAAGAGTCAAGAAGGTGGTTGTGCAGCAATCTAAAAAAAAGGAATGGGCATCTTAAAAGTGTTGAATGACTCCATCCATTAGTGTGTTTTTTTTCCTGTTAAGGCCTGTTTCCAATGTGATGAACTGCATGTTCTGAAAATGTAGTGTGACTAGTGTCTCTGTGAACAGATAGATAGCGTAGAAAAATGCACGACGATTGGACGATTCTGCAAACGGATTACATTTAATACCAACGTTTGTATAATTATTGCAAAATTGTAAAATTCCTACAACATCTGCACACAACTACAGTATATTTAAGGTTAAGGTTAGGGTTTGTTGTAGATTGATTGCACTTTACAATCCTCCATCCTCCGTTGTTACTCACTCTTATATACGGCTTCTTCCCTTTATCTGCTAGGGGTTATTTTTTTAGGAATTTTTGGTTTACTAAACAGAGCATAGCAGCGAGAAAAGGGTGCAGATTGAGAGAAAAACAATAGGGCTCATTTGAGGTTCTGTATTTGTCACTGGGTATAGAGAATGGCACAAACAGCCCTTTTGTATCTCACTTGCAGTGACTGAAGAAACAAAAACTACAAAAAAGATTGAATATGTGTGAAATAAGCTAAACTGAATTAATACTGGCTACACCTGACTTCTAACTGTTCAAGGAACAGTTGCACTCCCATTTCAAACCACTTTGATAGAACCAGTGCTGGATTGCTGGACCAACCTGGAAAAGCAGGCAACTGCCCCAGGGCCCCAGACCACCAGGGGTCCCAAACATCCCCCAAGTGTTAGGAAATTTGCTCCACTAAAGTACAATATCAACAAAGGCGGGTCCTGCATTATAAGCTAATGTTGTGGCTGTGTCATCAGTAAAGTGTATATCAGCCATTGTGCAAGTCCCACAGTTGTCCAAGTTAATTTAGCTCCTAACATGCAGTGCAGTTGTCCTGTAGTGTTGACAGGTATGTCTGTCTATCTAGGCCTATCAAATGATCTTTTTACATGCCATCAGGTATCATTTACACACTTTCCCCTGTGGTCCCTGACCCTGGAGAATGGCCCTTCAGATGCCCAAAGAGGCCCCGGGCTTGTCAAAGGATTGCCTGTTTCGGGCCTGCTGGCCTGGTGGAAAAAGGTGTGCTCTTAGCTTGTTATGTGACATGGAGGGGAGACAGGCCAGAGGAAGGTGAGGGGAGGAGCGTGGGGTGGAGGGTCAAGGCGCACAACAATGGCCCCTCTCAAGTCGGGAGGGCCCATCAGTTAAGTGTGTTTTCCTGCAATTTGAGAAAGTGGAATCTGGTCAAATTGGTGTCCTCTTGAGTTCCGATTGCATGAGTTATGTGACTGGGGGGGGGGAGATGAGGGGGCTGGTACTGCCTTAATTGATACTTTCAGCTCTTCCGAAAGAGGAGCGAAACCCTCAGTAGTGCTGAACAGCGGCATTCCAGGTCAGACTGCCTGTCTCCATGGCGACGGCTAGGGGGGAGGGCAAGCTCCGCCATTCGTGGACGAGATTGGATGCTGGAAATGGATACGGAGTGACAGGTCAGCGCCACGGGCCACATAACACACTGCAGCCACAAGGCTTAGGCATCCTTCACCCGGGCAAGGAGATTCGATAGGGGGGTTTATGCAGAGGGTCAAGGGCCATCACAGCATCACAGCCATGGATATACTGCATATAATGAAAGCCAACACGGTGGACAGTTATAGTTAATCAATGTTGTAGTGCTTGCAGTTAGCTGAGACAACTGATAGCCCAACTCAACTAAACATTCCTTACAATTATCGGTGAAAAAAAGACGTACACTTGTTTGGAAGATCTTTGCATCTTCAATGAGCAAACAATATTGTTTTCATGCATATCACAGCTGAAACAGTACCAGTTTTATCTCCCATTTTAAACAGATATGTACTACAATCTTTCTCAAAAGCTTGGGAGTCACATTTTGTGAAATTCCAGTTAAAAGCACTTGGATGTACAGCAATAAAACATGAGACATGAAAACTACATTTCTTATAGAAAACTCTAGAAATGCACTAGAAAACACGAGAATTTATAAGTGCTGTCAAGAATTCAGATTTTAAAAATGCTATCAAACTCCTGTAATAGTTGTTAATACAACAAGTACTGTATACCTCAGATCCTTCATCTGCAGCAAAAATATTAATGCCCAGTATGACACAAATAACACAAAACCAATGACTTCCAGGCCCCCAATTCAGTGAAATTTGAATGTGACATATTTGGTTACAGATTGGGAGGAACATGGATGGATCCAAGGAATCATCTGAAATGTTTAAAATACTTTATGAACAGAAGTTAGTGCTGAATAGGGCTGAAAACCTTAGTACTTTCTGGTATTGAGGTTATGTGTCTGTATAGCATAGAGAATTGAAAACTGATTACTGACAGTTGGCACAGAAAGTCTGGTCAGACTTGTGTGTTGTTTACTTATTCTTTAATCAGACATTTACTGATTTAAACATCATTTTGCCATTGTTAAACTGTATTTTACATAGGCAAAATTCTTGTACAGGTGTTTGTGTTTAGACAACATTTAACATCTGAGAAGTTTGCCTTCTTTTGTTTATATCCCTCAAAGTAAGTTATCCCAAATTTATTGTTTTGGTATTGGTACCAAAAACCCAGCTACAGTCTCACGACTAGAATTAAAAAAATATGAAGAATACTTGCCTTTGTACTGAGTAATAAGGCCTTAAGTGTGAACACAGCCAATGTTTCATGTCCTATAGACTAATACAGTGGAACAAGATAACGCTTGTTCTATTTGTACAGCCTGAGAACAGTGCACTTTGTGTAGTTCCAGAGACTGTTCAGGAATATTGCAACATGATGTATAGATGTTTTGTAGGCTTATGTGGGCTGGGCACCTGGAGCGCATGATGCCGACATAAAATCAATCAATCAAACAGAGCTGACCCATCAACAGGAGGCATTTAGAGATCTCAAAGTAATAATTGCATTGTATGCAGTCCTATCTATTCAGTCAACTCAGCAACGCCCTGTTTGCAGAGACATATATCCTTCCTTTTACAAGGGGATATTATTTTACAGTCTCCTGACCTTGGGTACACTGAGTGAAACACAACGCCGCCACCAGTCTATTTCTGTATTTGTCTTACAGTAAGCTGCCGGTAATTGAATCATGCTCTCCAGGACTGCTAGACATGAATGGTGCTGCGGACGTATTCAGACTTAGTCACAGTGGTTAAGAACAAGGCATAATCTTGTGGCTACTATGTTTAGGTCGTGTGACTCCAATTATGTTTGTTTTTCCTTTGCTTTGTTTTTATTACTTGAACTGCGGGGCTTTACATGCCGACTTAAGTTCTTCTACACTGGAAATCAGGTGATCCGTATTAAAACTTTGTCTTGAGATATTTTTGCAGCTCATTCATAAATAAGCTCTTTGAATTTGGCTCTTTATACTCATAATCCTAAAAGATAAACTATATATAGACCTTTAAGAGCAACAGAAGTGTGTCGCATCTTTAAAAATAAAACAGAAATAATACAAAGAAAGTCCACGTTAGCAAGTGTATTTGGCACCAAGGTAAATCTTTTTCATGACTCACGTCTTCAGTACGCAGTGTCTTTTGATAGATTGCACCCAGAGGTGTGATGTTAAACAGTGGAAGAAGAGACCCAACAAAAACGTGGGCTATCAAATGCAAAGAGCAAAGTTCTTCACTTTGTCTGTGCATTAAGTTGATGCAAAAGAAGTTGGTGAATAAAGAAAGACTTGTCTACCTGGACTTCTTCTGTCATGTCTGCTCTGTAAGAAATCAACAAATCAACCGCACCTCTGGTTGTGTAACAGCTCCGGATCTAGGTGATTCCCTTTGGCAAGAAAACAACAACCCTCAGTTTCTAAAGATAGATAAACTGGTCTATTCGCATGCTGTCAACTGCTTAATCTCAAAACTAACAAACCACAAACTGAAAGTCACTGGCTTTCCAACAACAAGCCTCTGCTCCTCCACCTAAGGTCAGGTTTGGAGCTACTAATTCAAGTAGGTGTGTATTCAAAATAACTTAATGAACAGACCAACTGTACTACAAGGTCACGAAAAACGAAAGTGTTCATTCAGTAGGGATGATGATAGGTTCATGGCAAATAAAATTAGACTTTATTATTGCCTGAGGAAGTTATGTTATTAGTCTTAGTTTGCCTGCTTGCCTGTCAGTAGGACTCCTATACAACCTATACATACATTTCTATGAAATCTGTGGGGGAAAAGAAGTTGTTCTAGATTTTGGCTTTGGAAAGTCAGGTTGCACAATCAAGGTGAATATCAAAACGTGGTAAGCAAACGGCAGAAACTCGAGTGTGAGCTTTAAGGTGCCATTGTTGAGGCCCATGAGAACCCCCAATTTGGACAATACAGTTCCCCTATTACTGCAACTACCCAGCATTACAGCTACATGATGAAGGTTGGTGAGAACGGTGCTGCAGCAGTGCATCAATCACAAAAAAAGTTGAACTTCTTTGCTGGCTGCCATCTGCTTGCAATTTCGTGTAAAATCCATTCTAAGAGCAAAGGTCTTCTGAGATAAGCATCTTTTGGGCAAAACTTTCTCAGATGAGGGTCCCTGGTCTAATTTGCTTCCATTATCTATATTTATGTCCTCTGTAGTGTAGTTAAGTAGTTTGTAAAAAGCCTGTTTGGTAATAGCATTTACAGTAATACATAAATTTTGAGCCGACTTGACTTGGGGGGTCCTCAGGATGTGAAGGACTGAAAAGCGGCGCTATCACGTAGTCGGTGTGCGTTCAGGTTTAGCAGGCTGTTGCAGTCTGGGTTGTGATTAGGGCTTTGATAAGGCATTGTTGATGGGCTGTGGAAAAGCGTTTTATCACTGGAGCATAATAGCGTGCATAAAAGCCATGAACCTGCGCTGAATAAATATGAGGCAGCACACACCCACAGAAAGACAAATGTGCGTGCACGCATGCACACAAATGCACATACACACCTCGTGTTCGCAGCACCTATCCTGCAGATTATCTCTGTGAAAGAATGGCGGGACCTAGGGGCTTTTTTCCCCTCCCTGACTCTCTTTCTCTGCATGTGTGTGTGTGTGTTGTACCTCCATGCCTCCCCACACACACTCTTCTGCTCGCTCTCTTTCTTCTTCCCCCCTTCCCTATCTCTTTCCACCTTTCTCTTGGTATAGTCCTTCCTCTCTGTTTCGCCCTCCATGCCTGAGTGCAAGGTGAGGATCACAAAAGGAACACCTGGCAAACACGGATGTGGTCCTCCTTGTCTCATTGTCACACCCCCCCCTCCCTCCCTCCCTCCCTCNCCCCACTCCTCCTCCTCCCCCTTTCCTCCCCCCGTCGACTCCCTTTTCAGAGAGGCGCAAGAATGGCAAACAAGGCTTTCAGCGGTAGGAGGAAGGAGGAAGAGGAGGAGGAGGAGGAGGTGCCCCCCACCACCGCTCACTCCCTTCATCCCTCCCCTCCCTCCTCAGCTCGCCTTTCACACGCCAGGAAGTGCTATTCAGACCAGGAGCTGCATGTACATGTCCCTCTGAACCAGTAACACCTCACTTCTTTCTCTTTCTCAGCGCACATATATAGGTGTGTGTGTGTGTGTGTGTGTGTGTGTGTGTGTGTCTGAGAATAAGAGAACAAAAGGGAGGAATGGGATAGACAGAAGCAAAATGAGGAGAAGTGAGTAAGGAAACAGAGAAGAAGTAGAATTTATGGTTTATCTTGTTCTAACTGTCCTGATAAAGCTTAAAAAAAATCATGTGACATTTGTGCAACTTTACTTACGTTCAGCTTGAAACTTTTTTGGAAGCTTACTAGAATACATGTCATGTCCTCTGGGGTCACAACTTGCTCAACACAATCTGAGGCAGGCAAACTTTCCATTAAGATAAATTCAATTAGAAAAAACAACACAAAGTATTGAACTCTCTCTGCTCCAGCCCGACAGTTTAATGGCTTCACAAACAGAGAAACCTTCAGTGTGCACAGCCACCAGTCTGGCTGAGTCTCGATATATCTTATTATGACTGTCATACATCTGATAAAAAATAGTTGAAACCCACACACAAGGCTCCCAAGAATCAACTTTACACCTTACATTCTTAAGATACTGCTTTATGCTTAGGCTGGGCTCTGCATAAGCGTGGGATTTAACACATACTGGAGAGGGTCATGCAAACTTTGTAATAAATAAAATGAGGAGAAACAGAGGATCTTGGTTTTGGCCTGATATTTTACATATTTTAATAGAGGAAAACCTTCTTGGTTTCAGTATTTGGCTGAGACATCAGTTTAGGCCTGTATCTTGTTATGGCTTTCAGTCATTATGGTGATAAAACATGAGAGACACTTTGGCTCAGGTACAAGGTCCTCATTGTTTGATTTTAAAACAACTCCTAATCAAGCTCTCGGGTGCATTCTCATATTTTGGTTTCTGGTGTTTCAAAATAAATGCTGGTGACTTTTTGCAAAACAGCGATAACTCACTGAAGATGCAATAACTCAACATGACATTCGTCTGACTGCTGATGTTTTCACAAGGATTTTTTTTGTTTTGCCTGCCATCACTTAAACATGCAGACATAAATTTTAGCAGGGCCGGAAGCATTTTTTAGTTTATACACCTATTCACATGATAACAAAATAATTTTCAGAGCAGAGCTATCAACCATGAGAGTTGCTGGATGTGACTGACTTGACTGATACAATCAAAGATTACCCAAAGTTGCCAAGTAGTAATTTCTCGCCCATAATAAACAGGAAATAAGAGTCTGGAATGTCAAGGATGTCCGATTTATCTTTTTATCCATTCTCCTTTGTAAACAACGGGCGGTGCTTTCAGCAAGAGAAGCCAGATGTTGTGACTATTTTTAAAGTTGTAACACGAGTAAAGGCTGCTTGACATTAACTACTTCATACAAAGTGTCATCCAACTGCATCTGCAGGTAAAAGTGTTTATAGCTGTCCCGAACAGCCACACTCGGGGTTAAGCCTATCTTCAAAATGAGGTGAGGCCCAATGAATTGAACAAATGGGGATACAGGTGCACACAGTGGACAGTCTCTACTCAAAGGCTTTCATGGTGTTGCATTCAGGTGCACACACGAAAAGTGATGGAAGTAGTTTTGTAAAGACTGAAAACTGATCAATCACTGTGTGAAGTTGGCATCCTTGATGAATTGACTGTTAAGCAAAGTTATAAAAATTGTCGGATAGAGCCATCCCCAATTCCGACGCGGGTTTCAGATGCTGTTTGGCAATCCCACACACACTTCATCTGAAATATACTGACGCCTTAAGGTTTATCAAAATGGTAGGTAGTTAACTGATTAGTCGATGAGAGCTAAATTACTTACCTGATTAATCGATTTATATTATTGTAAATTAATATTTGGGGGGATTTGGACAAGCAATTTGACTACATCACCTTGGTTTTCTAAGAAATTTTAATTGGATTTTTTCATATTTTTTTGACATTTTATAATCCAAATGATTAATCAAGTCATCAAAAAAAGAGCACCCAAAGTATATATGTCTCATATATATGTCTCCGACAGTGAGTAATTTACAGCATGGGAAATCTTGTAATCCTTGTACAGCCTATAACCATGTGCTGCGAAAACCTATGATGTCATAGGCTGATGTCACTAAGACAAATCCTCTACATTTACTGTCCATAGTCTTTACAAATAATATATCAAATTTCCGGGTGACAGTGACTTGATGGTCAAATTACCTGTTCAGAGTCTTCAAATTTTTAGTAAAGTGATGACAAGCTACAGAAACAGAAACAAACCTCCTGTCGGTTTCCTTTCAAGGGAAACCTCACAGAGGCAGGGTGAGACAAAACCCCCCGTTTTGAAAAATCACAATAATAAAAGAAGACGAAAAACCTTGACAAAACACTTCAGAGAAAAGGGCTCTTGTTCCTGAGCTTTCAAAGAGAAGGGAATCAGGGCCTGAACATCAGTAGCACAGTGAGCAGCGCTCAACATGATTAAGCTCCTTTCACACTTCGATGCAGGTACTGGTATGTTATGGATTTGAAAAAAAGGCCTTTGCCTTCCTCAGAGTCTTTGTTAGGGTCAGGATGTTGTTGTAAGTGCAATAACAGATATTGAAGCTATATCACTGTGAAGCATCAGCAGCAGCCAACCTGCATGTGCTGGGTAGAGGGCCATGCAGGCCAACTGTGTGTGAGTGTGTCAGGTATAAGGTGATGGAGGAGGGGTATATGCCTTGTCATGCACAAGAGGGTTGATTTTCTGTCTCACTCTTTTGCTTTCCTGTTTTTTCAGTCACTCTTTTGCTCACAAATCATAGAGCTAATACATTTTTACTTGTACTAAGTAATATAAAGATGGTAGACACACACATTGCTATCCATATCTTTGTCACCCATGTGTAGCAAAATTCCCATCACTATTATATTTGATACTTTGCTCATTTATTCAGTTGCATCAGGTACAACGAGGGCGGAGCCGGTTACCTTTGCGCGCAAATTCGTACATGTTTGGCGGAGGTCTGTGTTTAAAGGATTCCCTCATCTGTGTGTGATTGTGTGACCCTGAGGAAGAAAGAGCACCTGCTTTGTGTTGTATTACTGGCAGATCCTCTATTGTTTTCCATCCGGGTCATTTGTTTATTCATTTAGAGGGTTGCATTTTTACATTTTGCAGTGAAATTTATCAGAAAAGAATAAATTAGAAAATGAAGAATGATACAAGCAAGTCTTGAAATCATATTTGCACATTTGATCCTGAGGAGGAATTAAGAATGAATTTCTACTGTGCTGTTTGTTTTCACTCGCAATTTGTTAAAAATATCACAAGTGCATTGGACAGAGTTAGCACTGACAGTTACAATGGCTACAATAATGAGAGTAATATAGAAACTAATATAGAAAAATACCAGAAATGCTCCTTTAAACCCCCTAATTCCTCTTGTGACTCTTTACTGTTCATTACAGAGACCTGTCTAAGTTAATTCTTTGGTTTCCAATAGAGGCTATTAAAAGTCACAAGTAACTTAATGGCATTTTAACTACAAATATCTGATTCCACTGTAAAATTAATGTCACTCCATAGCATGCACATATATACACACACCCAAGCAAACACAATAAAATCTGCTATACAGTGTGACAAAGAGCCGTCCAGACGATCTCTCTGCCATCCAACTTCCTGTTTACACAGGAAGTAAACTGCAGCTTGGAAAGAAAGCAAATAGGGAGGGATACAAAGAGGAGGAGGCTGGGCCTGAGGATGGGTTGTGTGTGTGTATATACGCGAGTGTGTGTTCATATTGGAGTGCATGCTTGCTTCAGGAAGACCGTGACAGCTTTACTGCGCTGTCAAGTATTTATAACCTACAACCTTTTTAGAGCCCCTAACCCAGGACCCAGCCTGCCTCTCTCTGTCTGAGGCCCTCACCACAGCGGGCCCCCACTGTACTGTAACTCCACAGCACTTCAGGCCCTGTAAATCTCTCAGTGAGGGGACTACAATGTGTGTGTATGAGGTTCCAGCTCCTGCTATGACAACAGACGAGCCATCGCAGCCTTAAGAGCAGCTATTTGCCTGTCAAACTTAATCTTGGCTCGCAGTTCGACTGGAGGTGGCTTTTACTGTCTGTCAAGAAAGAGAGAAAGAAAAAAAAAGGAGCGGAGTGGATATTTCAGGGGTGGAAAGTGGTGCATACCATAAATAGCTTGACTTTCACAGCTAGGAATCCCATTTTCAGTGGGAGGCATGTTTTTTTCTTTTTTGGTCTGTGTGCGGAAATAACTATTTATGTACCAAACACTGCGATGTGTAATTTGGGAGATCTTGTTTCAAGCCTTGCATTCTTGCAATTTAGATAATATAATACTTACTGTCTTATATCCTGTGGGTTGTTTGGTTTCATTGACACCCTCAAACACACCATCTTCTCTTTTTAACCTTCCCTCCTTCTTTCCTCGAAGGCAGCGAGGTGCCATAAGTGCCTCGGATATCTTCATCTAACAAATCGCGGGTGTTCGTGAAAGCATGTCCGCCCTGTAGTGTCAGCATAGTGAGCATATTTCATGCGATACTCTGTCACCTCAAAATGCCTGTTTGATTTTAATATCTCCATTTACACTGACTGTGCACTTTCACATCCCCCTGTTCTTGAAAGAAACTGTATTTCTTCAGCAGAATATCCTGAGTAAGAATATCTCATTAAAATGACTACTATGTGCTGCTTAAGACATTTTCTCCTGGATCTATGTAGCAGATTTGAAGTTGACTTCTTCCCTGTATCGCCTCCGTCCACACACAGGTCCCAGAGCAAAATGACTTATTACTTTTTTTTTCGATCTACGGCAAAAAAAGTCGTCAAAGTCAAAGGTGTGCGTTGTGTAAAGAGGAGCCTACAAACTGCTTTTCCAGTTATCTTCTGCATCTCAGTACTTCTCCGAGGGACTGCTCACAGTAATTCATCCACATTGACAGCCATATGGTATACTGCTCTGCTCCACAAACACTCTTAAAACGCGGAGCCACCAACCAGGGAAAAAAAAGAGAAAAAAGAAAACACATATCCCGACAGGGCCTCTTTCCTGCTATCTCAATAAGAATGCAAACATTTTCAGACATGCCGGCAACGACACACATCAATATTAAAACCCTGATTGAAATATAGCCTCACAAATGTTTCCCCCAAAAAACTGAAAGTAGTCTATGTATCTATAATTTGACCGTATATCTATAATTTGTACCTATCGGGTAACATTTGTTTATCTAACCATCAGTTCCAACTGTGTTTGGGCATACAGGGATGGTAATTGCACTGTTGGTTAAGTGACTGTTTCAGGGGAATGGAGCGACATGTGCCACTACTGACGGAGGTGGAATGCAGAGTACATATTTGCCAGTTGAAATAACAGTAATATGGCAAGGGGGCCAGCTCAGTCAATCAAATTACTGAGTTTAGTCGGAGAGAGAGGACAGACAGGAGAAGTACTGCTTTAATGCAATTTGGATGGCATGCCATCTCAGTGGGTTGTATGGCAAGAAATTATACTATATGATTCTGCACGGCTTGTGTAGAGCTGACCACATTTCACAGTGGAAGTATTAAATGTACAGAGCTGCAGCCTCAACTTAAATCTTCTAAAACCAGTAGGAGTGCCCTGCCAAGGATCCAACCACACTAATGGTGATTTTGTCCTCCTGAAAGCCAGTTTTCCTTTATGCATACTGCAGTGACTCTTCTTATCTAGTCATCATTGTCTATAACTGAGTCTTAAAAGGCTTGTTTTATTAATAACAGTTGAAAAATCAGTGCCAGTGCAGTAAGAATACTTTCACCTATTTTCAATAGAAATCAACTTATTCCAAGAATTTTCCACAAGTGAGCGTCTGTATCATAAAACAAGGTAAGAGTAAGGCAAGTCACTTCACTAGAGTCAAGAATGCAAGGATTATACATTGCAAAAAAATCTCTCATTACATCATTTTTGTTTGTGATTAAAACAACTTAAAACAAGTGAAAAACGACAGGGCGGTAAGAATATTAATTTATGATGCAAATCAACTTGTATTTTGTAAAACCAAGTTTACACTTACTTTTTTAATGTAGTGCAGCAACCTGCTTTAATTGTATCTTGTTTGTGATACTCATATTCAAAAAGAAGATTCAAACAAGTTGATTTCTATTAAAAACAGGCTGAAAATGTCTTACTACTTATGTATTTATGATTTAATTATTTGACAAAAAATTCTTATTAATGAGATTTGTAGCTCTGTAGAATCTGGAATGTATGCGACCCTTGCCATAGTATGATTTGCATTTCCCTTCCTCTAAGGTTGTATTGGCCTGTGTATAATGCACTGTATGTTAATGTGCACTGCGCAGCTCTGTTAGTTGTCAGAAAGTCTTTGCTCCAATGTCACCAAGCGATTCCTGCACATTTACTTTACCTGACAGTCTGAGTGATTTCAAGTCGAAGTCTGCTACTCGTTGAGTTTTCACATGCTAAGCAGATTCAATGGTTTCTACCTTGGGGTCATGGGATTGTCATATGTCAAACTAAGTGCTTCCTGAGGTTAGCCATGTGCACACACCAAGTCAGTGTCACCTGTAAATCACACTTCACTAAATGGCAAAAAGCATTCCACTGCAATCTGAGGGGATGAGGAGCAAATAAAACCCAAAGACATTACATTACTCGACATTTTAGTCATTTAGCTGAGACACCCGCAACGTACCCTAAAACACACAATCACCACACATCATAAACAACCAGATTTGGTTCCACAGAAATGTGACAACAGAAGCAACAAACACCTCTTTTGTGTCTTTATGGTGATCATATATAATACAGAAGTGCCAAAGAGGAAAAAAGTTTGAATCTCAAAGATTATCCAAACTCAGGGAACTTCTTGTTAAAAGGAAACTACTACAACGAAACCTGACAGGAAATTAACTGTAAAATATGTGGTTTGAGTTGATCATAAACATGCCTAATTAAGACTGCTATTTGCAGATCATGATTTCCTGCCCTGAGGCTACAATGTCGACAGTCTGCACTAGTCAATCTGTGGATAGTTTGAACCGCAAATACGTGTACCATGTCACTTGAGGCAAACCCAACCAATAATGACATGCTCAAAATGGAAAGGCAAATTCCATCGTGGAAATCCACTTTGGCAAAAAAAGGATGTGTCATTTTCATTTTTCATGTCACTTTTCGAGCAGATCCTATTTTGGCAGGAACATGGCTTATTGTCACCATAAAGTATAAGGAATGTAAAAATGGACATATATAAAAATGGCAAACGTTTCTGATGATTGCCTTTCATGTTTTAACTTCTTACATTTACAGTTTAAAGTACTTAAAATACTGTAAGGTCTCAGTCTTGTTGTTATGGCTTAACATAAATGGGTCTTATGTGTAGGAACATGGTCTGTCGATGAATTCTGTGATTCACATTAACCTTAAAAGATACATTACTAGTGTATAAGTATTTGATAACATTGAATAAATATTGCTTTCAGAGTTAAAACAGAGTTAAAAACCGAATGTAGTCAAAAACCACCCCAAAAGATTTTCGATTATTGTCCTAATTACAAAAATGTTAAAATTTGAATTATCCCAAAATGCATGTAAAATGATGTAAATGCATCAATGTCATTTTTGACTGAGTGTGAAAGTTTAAACAAATGTCTTGAACTTTTTCCCTAACTAATGCAAAAAACATTCGGTACACAAAATGCTCCAATAAAATACCTTGGCCATGCAAGAAAAGATGTTAACGTCAAATCCTGCCTCATTTTCTTGGAAGTATCAAATCAAGCATACGACTCTTAATTAGTCCTGACCGACTTGTTTGTAGAGACAAATTGGAGTGACTTTCACAGAGCCGAGCGCGGTGTGCATCATCACTTTCATTGTGCCTGGGAATTTTAATTATTCATGTATTTGTTGGTCTTCCGCTTGCAACCCCCACCACTAACCTCCTCTACCCCCATCACAGATCCCCGGCTCCTCTCCATCTTTTTTGCCGGTAGAGTACTGGCATAGATGCAGGGGGCGGGAGTTGCCCAACCCCTCCTCCCCATCTCCTCCATGGTGTTTATCCACTAATTGGGCCACTTCCTGAGACAGAGGCCAAACAGGGAAGGGAGGAATGCATGGCAAAAGGCCACTCAGACAAGCTAGCGTCAGGGTTAGAGGGGGGGGTGGTGATGGGAAAGGGGAGGGGGGTGGGAGGGGTGTACAGAGATAGAAGGGGGCAAAAGATAGAGAATAAAACAGATAGACAGATGTTTTCTTTATCTTTTTTTCCTTTTTTGGGGAGGGGGCAAGCCCCTGTTCATGACATAACATTTCATATTCCGCATGAGCACTTCCTAGCACAGCAGATCAGCAGCTCATGCAGCCTGCGACGTGTGCCGGCGGTGCTCACTATTAAGTGTAATGCACGCAAGCTTTAGCGTTTTGACCGCCACCCCTGTGCTCCCTCGATAAAACGCCGGTTTTAATGGGGAGAAAATGCGTATAAGTCATTGGACTGACAAATGGGAGGGTTTGTGCTCGTTTTTATCCCGGCTGACCATCTATGCGCTCGGTTTCGTTTGATGTGCTGGCCCTTTGAAGTTGGCCTACAGGGTCTATTGGTGTTTTCCTGGGGTTAGAAGTTGAGCCCCCACAGCATTTAGGACTTTTCAGGCCAGTTAAGGGATGCCAGATGAGTATCCCACAGTCCCATGACACCACTACTTTTATTTGCGTACAATATATGAGCGAGTGTGTGCCAGAGCAACCAGGGTGTACTTCATTTGCCACAAAAATAAAAAATAAAATGAAAAAAAATGAAAATATAACTGGGGGAAACTTTGTGTAAGATGATATGAGCTTTGAGGTATAGATTCATCTAAACAAGATTAAAAATGATATGATTTTTCAGCGGAGATTTAGAAAAAATACTTATATCACATATACACATTACTATACATTAACTATAATAAGTATAATCTCAGTAAGAATCTTGATGGGCCCTGCCTCTTGCTTTGACCAATGCTTACATCTCACATTAAACCTGCAAGCCACATTTCTAAGATGAAACTGGTTATATTGCATGTATTGTCCACATCAAAAATGCCTCGCTATCATCCTCTTCCTGGGAATGACTGTGATCACCCAGTTCTGAAACCTCCGACCACGGTTGAGAAAAAGCCCTGCTGATAGCGCGTAGGCCAGATAAAAGGTCACATGGTGGCCATTTGGACAGGGAAGACTAAAATGCAGCTGGACTGGTGAGAATGACTGTGAATAAACAGACCAGGCCAATCAAGGAAGGGGGGGGG
>NTHP01000213.1:617780-631209 GCA_003416845.1 Oplegnathus fasciatus
GGGGGGGTCGAGACAGACACAAACCCTTTCCTGTTGTCCTAAATAGCAACAACCAGGGGAGCGCTATCTCCACCACACTTCCTGCCCTATCAGCTCCTGGGGACTCTGAGAACAACGAGAGCCCGGGCTTGTCAGACAGCGAGCACTGTGTTATGGCATTAGAGGTCACTGACAAGATTCTGAACAGTGATGGAAGGATGCCATTTTTGGTTACGTGATTATGAGACATGAATTGGGACATTTTCTTTGGGGCATACTATCTCTAAATTCCAAGTAGAATCCCAACAAATGGTGTGTGATTCTCAGAATACTGGGTCCTTGTTACAAACAATTGCAATGCCATGTATAAAATAAATGTGAGCATGAATGACAAATTAATAAAATCATATTTACCAACCAGTGACTGCACAGAAATGTATTGTGAGAAACAATACGTGTTGCTCAAAGAGGGGCAAGGTAAAATTTTGTGTCGCATCTAGGATAAACCAATCCAGTTTTCACTGAAACTCAAGAGTGAATCACATGCACTGAATTTCATACGTAAAAGTTCTGGCAGATATTTCAGCTCAAGTCCTCTTTTTCATGCATACTCTTTTTAAGGACTGATTCCTCGACCAATTTCAATGACACATTCTTTCAATGGAAAGTGGTGGTTATAAGAATTACATTTTCAGGTTGTTTATCTAAAGTTTACTTTATGGCAAAAAATGGGGTTGAATGTTTGGAAAGCAAAATTTAGATGTGGCAATACGAAAATTTAGGAGGTAGGAGGTAGATAGGGAGACAAAGAGAAGCCATTATGAGCCAAACTGCAGGAGGTGTGTGACATTCGGCCGCTGTCCCTGGTCTATTGGCAGATGTGATCCTACAGTCTGCAGGTGGCGTGCAACAGCCCCGGTCCTGGCCAATGGCACTCCAAAACAGGATGTCTGAAACTCCCCAGGCTTGGGACTTCCTCTCCCGGAGCGCCACGGCCCAGAGTTCAGCCAGCTCCCAGCCCGGAGGAACGCATTACAGATCTGGCACGTGAAACAGTCTGCTGCTCACAACTGAACACCAGTCCCCCTCCCTTTCTCTGGCCCAATTCCCTCTTTAACAATTTAAAACTACAGAAATAGTCCCCCTGGTGCTTTTCCAGAGGAAAGAGCTCTTTTTCTACTTGCTTGGTTTTGCGTCAGCGAGGGCACTGAGAGTGCACCCTCCACACTGTTAATGAAACTGGGCCTCGGCAGCCAACGTGCCAAATTAAATCCAATGTGCCTTTCCAAAATAGCAAAAAAAGAGGGATGGAACCTTGACATGAACCACAAACGACCGTGCTGTTCACAAAGAGGATGTGCGTATCTTTTATGACAGAACAGAACAGACAGAGCTCCCCAAACACAAAGCCGTTGATGATTCACATTTATCTGCATCACAAAGTGTTCTGGATCACAAAAAGACACGCTGAAGCATAGGGTTTTTACGATCTTACCATCTCACTGTCAAAACTTCCTGTTTGTTAAAAGATAACCCGTACCTTGCAATATTGCTGGGCTTGTAAACTGCAAATATTTGGCATAGGTTTGAAAGACATAAATACCCCTCCCTGTTCCTACACACAAAAAAAGTTCTGCTAGCACGTCTTCTCTGAAGCTGTTTAAGGCCTTGCAGCTGTGGAGGCTGTGTTCACAAGCATGAGCTGCGTTAATACCATTAGCAAAGATAGATGAAAGATAAATTTGCCTTTGAAGGAGTGGATGAAGCGGGGAGGAGGGGATTCAAGAATAAAAGTGGCCACATTAGAGAGAAACAGCAGTCTGCTGGGGGCTAAAGGGCAGGCTGGGAGGGTTAGCAGTATCCTCTGGCCCTTTACAGGCAGGCACAGCTTCTCCAATTATCCCCCTCCGTACCACCCACCCACTCATTTGGATCGCAGTGACTTCATTAAGATGGCACGCTGTTTTGCCAATGTGGTTCCAATCGGGCCCAAACTGTACATAAACCCCGCAGGAAATGCAGCTGGGTGACAGACTGTCCAAAAATAAAGAGAGAGGCAGGGGAACAAGGAGTAAGGGTGTGTATGTGGGGTGAGGGCTGAGGAAAATAAAACACATGTGAGGCGACGCAGAAGGGGTGGGGGCATGATTAACGATGCCGACACTTTGAAGACAGGAAGACACCTGGCGACCATCTTGTCTCCGTGGGCCCTGGACAGACGGTAATGCTTTAGTGTGTAGGAATTAGGCCCTACGCATCTCCCAGCTTTAGCACGGAACCGCTGGCCAGATGGGGACTAAGCCAGGGGGATTGCAGAGGACTCAAGGAATGAGACACGACTGCCGGCTCCACCAACTGCATTGGAGTCTCCGTTGACTTGGCAGCATGCTTAGAGAATGATGGATAGTACGCTAGTCTGTGAGCTAGTTCACTTCCCTTATTGACTATGATTGTGTTAAATCCCTCCCATACGGCCGTGCTTGGGAAGACTAATGGAGTGACTGGGCTATGTGTATTTTCCAGAAAGGATACTGTACACTTCCTGCCTTTACCGATCCACAAACAGCCATTGTTTTATAGTGCCTTGCAAACAAACATCAGGCGCCTAAAAAGTCTCCTGTCTGCATGACCTTACATATACAAGTGTAAAACCCAGACTGGTGCATGACATACTGACCACTACTATGAGTTTTGTGGTAAACATCCTTGTTTAACAGCCCTATCGTTTCAGGAAAACATAAATAGGATGTTTAAGTATCATTAACGGAACCATTTCACATCTGTGAACTACTGCCTTCCCATGAGCTTTTGAGTTCAAACTTTACAGGATACATACAATGATTTCCTCCCATTTTTTCCCATGAAACAGAAAAAAAGACCCTGAAAACTATATTTGTCAAATCCCCCCCACCAATAAACACATTGTAAATGTCAGCTTCCCAAGCCAAAGATGGCAATAACAAAGTCTTGACAGGAAAAGTGGCGACACAAGCTAGATTTGGAGCCGAGAATGGCCTGAGGGCTTCAGCCAACAGTGGATCAGGGTTTAGTTTAGAGCTATTAGACCAAACGGACGGGTGGATGTGGGGGAGCTGGGATTGTTCCTGTGGCAGCAGCATCGAGTGTCTCTTCCTAAGGTCGTCTTTGTAAGTAATTGGTCTGGGAGTTAGCCACAGTTAAGCAACTCCACAGCGGACCCTGAGGGCTAAACCGCTAGCAACGTTGTCATTACCAGGCTCCCTTTGAAGACGCCATAGATTGAGTCTGACCATTTGTTACGCTCTTTATGCTGTTTCTAGAAAAGCCCGGTATTGCTCCCGGTGACAAACCTGTAATAATGAATACTGTCTTTGGCCTGATTGAAACACAAGGATCTCATTTCACTTGGAACACACCTTGTACGTAAAGGACCAAAATGTGATTGGATAACAGAGAGGATTTAATCAGTATGCATTCAGAAAATCTCTAGTCCATAAAAACAGGAGCTCCAGGTAATGACAAAAGCATAGACATATGAGATAAAAAGATATAAAACCCTGAAAAAATTTCAAAACAGGCCTAGAAACTCATTGTTTGGTATATAAAAATCTTAGAAACAAAGCACAAATGCAACTCAGGAAGGCTAAAGCATATTTCCTTCTTAAATAAACAGGCCGAAGGGAACACTAAAAGATTACAGAGAAACATTGATAAACCAACAATTCAAAAAACAGAAAAAACATCTGAAGTGTGAATAGCTATAGAGCTTAATCTCAATAGGATCCTTCAAACTTAATGATTACTGTATTGAATCTGTTCTGGAATTGAGTAGCAATTATACAGCATTCCAGTTGACCACGGCCTAAATAATGATACACTTGCATTAAATGGTAAGCATTTATAGTTAAATGTGTAGCGTTAGGTATGTGATTGGAAGGAAATAATGGGATTTGTTGTGCATTGCTTTTAGTATCTACTGTATTATATATAGTTTGTGCCTACCTGGCCAAGGTAGCTAGCAGCCAAATCTGACCCCTTTCTCATTGGCCCTGTACAAACAGTATTTTTGCACAGGGTTCCTGACAAATTTAATTGAAACAAATGAAGGTTCAATGCCCTGCAAATAAATTATGCTACAATAAAATGTCTACACTCATGCTTACAAAAACAGTGAGCATTGGAAAGTGACTGCCTCATGTCCTTAAGAAAGAACAAGTAGTCCATGTACATGTGTCATGACCCGGTCTCTATAAATATACACATGGTGGGCCAATACCCACAAAACATGCCACAAGAAAGAATGGTCCTTTGCAGCGGGTGCAGTGGAGAAGGCAGCAGCCCCAGAGCTCTGCTTCAAGCAGGTCTCAAATCAGCGCTTGGGGAGAGCAAAACATATGTTAGCTATGTTATGGTTAGAATTAGCATCCCTGGTTTTCAACGGATGTGGGTTTGATCCCTTTGGCCTCCAGGCTCAATCAAGTCAATCTAAAATTAGTGGGCTGCCCCTTTTTTCCGGAAGACAGATAATTTCCCCTTGATTGTGGAGAAGGAAAAATACTGGGAAAAGCAAACATGGTAAGGAACGTGGAGAGTGGGCGAGTCCAGAGTATGGATGCAGCACAGTTATGGTGTTGCCAAAAATAGTGACAGGTGCAGTGACCAGCAGTTGCCAATAAACACATTCATACTAAAAATACACTGAAGACAGGAATGGGAAAGCTTTGTGTCAGCTTTTAAAGCTGTAAGTGTTATGGTTTGTAATGCCAGGGAACTCAATGCTAAAACCAGACTGTATGACTGAGTGGCTTTGTCCTTTGTTAGACAAAGTCAAACCAATAAAAATTTAGGGAGGGCTGGCTGTTCATACCAATAGCAAATTTTTAATTATAATTCAAAAACATGGTACAAATGAAAGGGTACTCTTCCAAAGACATAAAAGAGAATATACTGCCAGCAATGTTGGTGCAATTACTATCGGGCTGGGTGCTGCAGGGTGGAAACTGCCAAAAATTGATCTTCAACTGGGCAACTTGTCAATGGACTACTGAGGGAAAAGGACACAGTCACCCCTGTGTCTATAGCTTTTAACATCGCCCCTACCCTGAACAATGTAGCGAAACCCATACTGGCCTGAAAGGCAAATAAGGCCTTCTGCCCACTAATTACAGAGGGGCTCAGGAACCGTTAGCCCCGACTGTTTCAACATGCAAATCACATCCCACTTGGGTCCTTTGGAAACAACTATAATACAAGGCCTGTTTTCTTGCTTTGGATTTGTTTGTACTCTTGCTTTTCTGAAAATTGGAAATAGTCTGCACTCAACAATCATCATAAACAAATCAATAAAATAAATGCAAACCATAAATTCACCAGTAAGTACTGATTTTGTGATTTGCAGGTTAAAAAACTGGTTGAAAGGTGGAAGTTTTTTCAATGTCTAGGTTGCTATATAACTGCTTTTCAAAGACTATATTTTAACATGTAGTTAGAACCTGCTTCAAATATAGTAGAAATATAGAGGCAGTCACCAAGTAAGGTTTGGGTATCGCTGAACAATCATATTATAAAGAGCTAGACTTTGACAAGACTGCAGAAGAAAACAAAACAAGGAAGAACACGTCAGCCTTGGTTGCTGATGTCACTGGACTCTCAAGTGCTTTTTGTCTCTCAAAAAAAAGGAAAACTAACACAAGAAATATGTTGTGCTGTGCTATCCTGTTTTGTACATTTCCTGAAATCCAAGGTGTAGGGTACAGGAAAAATCCAGTTCGAGAGGGAAGGTCAGCCTTCAGCGTTCGAGGTCTGGAAAACCCATTAGGTGGAATGGAAGGGAAGAGACAAGGTCTAAGTTATTTCCTCTCTTTTTTCTTTTCTCTCCATCATTTGAGAAAAGGGTTGGGGTTGGGGGGTCTTTATACTCTTTGGAGTGTAGCAGCGGTGACTGCTGGGAAGGAAGCAACGACAAGAGGACTCAGGGCACACTCGTGTATTGAGACAGAATGGGGCAACTGCTCATGCATCTGGTGCCCCAGGGTCACAGGGTCATGTAAAAAGTGTCTGTCTGTGGTGCATCTTTCTATCTGTTGGTGTGTTTGTGTGCTTCCTTGCTTTGACTTTTTGTGCATCACAAAAATTACATATTCCAAACACTGGAATAAATCTCCAACAGCTAACAAAATCAATAAAACTAGAGGAAATTCAATGAATTCCCAAAATAGATCTCATCAAGTGTGTGTGTATGTGGCTATCATGAGGTCTCATGTACACTGGTTACACAACAGCTTGAGGTAAAAAGTTGCCAAGAGGTGTTAGGTAATCACCTGTAAAACAATGAGCAAGAAATAGAATCAGGAAGTTGAGCTTTATATAAAACAAGCAAGGGCCCTTTTTTTTCAAAGTCTCTCCTGATAAGATTTTATGTCACACTGACTTGACTTTTTCACTCAGTAATAAATAATGAAACCTTTCAGGTTTTTCATGAGAGAAACAATGTCCACAGAGTTGCTTTAATCAAACAGCAACACTGCCAGGGAAATATTTGAATAGTTTTGTGATTCTTTGGCTCACTTTGTTGCCTATTTCTGGGAGTGCTGCCCATTCCCTTTGACCACAAAAAAACTGAAAATGCCTTGTGTATCCTCATTTCACAATAAGAGCACAAAGACAAGTGCTCTGGGTCACTCTGCCAAATGAACACCATTACTCGGGAAGCATTTCGCAAATACAGGCCCCAGTCTTTTGTGAGCCCACTGTTCAGAGCAACCCTGTGGCTTTCCTCAGGTGCTCAACGTTTCCCTGCAGCCTTCCAAAGCAAGCGTATTGGTTAACCACCTAAACCACTCGAGCATAATGCAATCTCCGATTCACAACACACAAAATGTATTGGCAGCAATCCACGGAACCTAATCCAGGAAGGGGAAACATTTCTGCAAACAGACTCTTGTTGAAAACGTCTAATGAATGGTTTCTCGTCTATTCTGAAATGATGTGGAGTCTCCAGGATTTTTCCAAATTTCCCCAGTTTGTGTTTTTTTGTTTTCCTCATTCCAAACTACCAACAAGGGAGAGGGGTAGACAGACAGTGCTGCCTCTGTGCACAAGGACTTTCCAAACACAGAAGGCAGCTGTCCTGGAATGTGCACTGGCGTACAAGCAAGCTCTGAAATTATGGCCCTGGCCATTGCTAAAGAAAATAAAATTGATGCAATCTGTAGAGCATGCAGCTTTTAATTAGTGGCTTCCGTCTCCTAATTGGTTTCTCTCCGCTTCCCTCCGCCTTAATTCGGGATTGGACCAATTGGCCGTGCTGCATTTAGTGTGCTTTGTTTGTCTTGAGAGAAACCGTACACCGTAATCAAGGCACAAAATGAACGTTTTCAAGGGCAGCACAGGCGAATCGGTGCAGGGAACAGTTAACCTCATTCTTTTTTTAGTTTCCCCATTTTTTTTTTTAAAGGGAATGAATCTGTACAAATTCTGGGATCAACCAGAGGAAAAGCCTTGTGTTGTGTTGTAAACACAAGTTGTCCTGAGAATGTGGAAGAATGAGGAAATAGTTTGGGTTCAGGCCATACAGACTGTACTTGCATTCTTAGCATTTAGCATATCATTTTTCAAAGAGTGTGACAGCAAGCGTAAATTCCTTGATTATCGACATTATTTGCAAGTAGTGAAGTGAGGTCAAAGGTCAGACCCACAGAAAAAAGGAGACAGATACTTCTTTGCTTGGTTGGTTTGTAGTGATTATGTAAAAAAAGGCAAGGGATACTGCCCCTTGAAAGAAAAGCATTATAAACGACCAGTTACTTCAGTTCTCCCCTGCCTATACTGTTATCATGCCGTTAGACAACTTTGCACATATGCAGAACATGTATTTAACACCACTATATATAAGGCCCCATTCATGCAACTCATGAGGAGTTTTAACCTATACAATAAGCGCTCTTCATAATGGCTTGTGGAAAGTGCATTATCTACACGCAAATGTTTACCCATGACCTAACAACTCAGTCATGTTTATTGCACGCAACAAAAGCTAACTGTGAGTGAAAACACACAGGAGATCACAAAGCTAAAGCTTACTGTGGTATGTTTATAGCCGGGTATGTGGTCTTTTAGTGGTTTTGTGTCAGAGCGCAGATGAGTAAACACTCCCATGTAGCTTTCCATTCAAGGTGTGTGAGCATGGTATGGGACGCAGGTAAGCCAATGATGGACATCTCTCAGTTGTTATATGTGTAGACTTGGCTTTGAATGACAAAAAGTAGAAACAAAACAGCTGGAAAGTGGCTCCAAAATTGTTGAAGCAGACAAGAGGGGATGCGCTGCTTTGCAAAACATACTTGGTTTGATAACACCAATGAAATCTTTTCCCAAACAACTACTGCTGGACTTTGAGTATGCCGGAGAGATAAGTGTGGGAAAGGAAAAGAAAAAAATACAGAATCAGAAAACGAGGACAGAGGAAAAGGAGATAAAAGCAGGGGAAAGAGGGCTGCTGACGGCTTACAGCACAGGCTTTAAGGAGCAATCATCTGAGTTCAGGGACAGGTCTGGTTGCCCGGCACTACTGGATTCTCAGTTACACACACACACATTCCCTGTGTCATCCTCTCTCATGTTTACTGTTTCCACCAGCCAACAAACGAATTTCCTTGTTACTGGGGCAACTTGAAGAAATTTACTCCTGCATAGAAATCACACTCTCCACACAGCAGTGAAGAGGCCAGGCCTGAACCGCAAGTAGTGTTAAAACTTAGGCCGATACATTACATGTACATCAAATTACTAAAATTACTGTAATGTAATATGTGGGTTTTGGAGTTTTTATTACTTAAAGTAGAACTTTGCAGAACTACTCAATGCATATAGGAATATTTTACCTTTATCATTAAGAGTTCTGTAGCTTGATTCTGTACCCTTTATTACTACTGAACATTGACAAGGTAGTTGGCTGGAAACATCAACTTATTCTGCTGTTGCAGTTGTACTTAAAGTTGCCCTAGACAGTTGTCTACAGACTTAAAATACTAGCTTATTTCATAAAATGCAGTTTGTGTAAATGTTCTGAAAGCCAACATGGCTTAACGTTTCCACCCGCAGCATAGCTGATGTTCACATGCATCATCTTATCTACTGACTTAATACTTACTCATTACTTAATACTTACTACAAGTTTACTGGAAATGTATCTGGGAGGCATGTCCACTGAGTGCCTATAACCTAGATAGGAGTGTGACACGGTTTGTTATGACAATATTCAGGGCCTAAATCTAGTTTACTCATTTGTCCACTAACACAAACTGAAAGGGTATCAATTCAGTGTCAAGGGCCTGTTAGTTTCAGTGGTGGCTTAGGAAAACCTGTGTTTGTTTCATTGTGTTGTTGTGTGCATGTATCTCCCCGGAGCTGGAATAGGCAAAACTCAACAAACATGTAACTCCATTTCAGGAAAGCAAAACAACATACCAAGCGTGTAGCTGGGCTCTATTAAACATTTGAGGGCGTAACATAATTCCATGCAACATTTAGTGGTGAAACAAGACACAGATCGCACATGGATGTAAGTAGTGCCTGAATTATGAGGGGCAGAAAATAAGGGAGGCGGAGAAGGAGGAAAGATTAGGAGGGGGGGCAACTGGATAAGTAATAAAGGTGATGGAGATATGGGGGAGAGAGGAAAAGGAGGAGGGAGAGGGTGCAGAAGGAGTCCAAGAAAGAGACAGAGTTGAGAGTTCCTCCATTCTGCTTTCTGTCTGTGACCAGTAGGTTTAATGCTCAAACGTCCCTCTCTCGCTCTCTCTGTCTGTTTACAATTACCGTGCCGCGAATGAATCTTCCACGAATGACCGCTCAACTGGCAGCCCCGACTAGTCAGGAACAAGGGAGCTATTAGTGGAGGAACTGAGGAAGGAAGGAAGAGGGGAAAGCCAAAGGGAAGGCAGTCCAGCTCAGAGGCCCAGTGAGGGAGAGAAGGGGAAGGGAAGGGAAGGGAAGGAGGGAGGGGGCAAGGGGGAAGGCTTAGTGGAGGGAGCGAGGGAGGGAGGTGGGGAAGCAGTGCTGAGGGATCAGTGGAGTTATACAGCAAGGAGAGAAGGGTGATAGAGAAGGAAGGCTCGGCCACATCTCCCTGAGGCGATCTGCTCGACAGAAGCAAAGATCCCAGTGGAGGAGGAAGAGATTGTAGCATCCCCTCATCCCAACCCGCCCATCTCCCCCCCGCCAGTAAGAAGAGGAGATGAAAGAGATTAGTTCTGGGGTCTGGCCCGGAGGACAGTGGACCAGGCAACCTCTGAAATTCTTTTATTTGTCAGGCAACAGGATTTAGGATGGGACCTCCCCGTGGCCCTTTGACACAAGAAATACATGAGAGCATTTCGTGGGTGTGACACTCTCTCAACCCCCTCCATCCCCCATCAGACCCGAGTCAAGGTTTTTTCGGGCATGAGAGCGCTTCTGGGGGTATCCTGACAGCCATAAATTACTTAGACTTCAGAGATGACATGTGGGAAAAAAAAGAAGCGCTGGTACTCTTTTCTGCAACACCAACACACACATACACGAGCACACAGAGGTGCAAACCTATGAAAGAGCCGTCTTTCACACGGTCATTCATCAAGCAGAGCCTGTGAAAGAGGAAATGAAGTGACACTGCGCCGTCATCCCCTTTCCGATGCATCTGCCAAGTCCTTGCAGCAGGGCCGTAGGGCCTCAAAGACCTCAGACATGTTTCTGTCTCACTTTATTGTTATATCTCTACCTGACCTCAGGGGTCCAGCTGTAACTATCATAAAAGGTTCCACTTTAAATCATAAACTAATTCATTTTCAGGTTTCAAGGGAGACAGTCCAGTCCACTCATCTTTTAATGCTGCATTTTGGAAGGACGGAAGCAAAGACGAAAGGGTAGTAGAGACACGAGCCAGAAGGATTTAGCAGGGCTGAATCCTGTGCCAGCAGCTGTTAGCATGCATTTCCTGGTTTCAGTTTATTGGCAAATCAAAGTGAAGAAGCACTGAAGTCAAAGATTCTCTCCATCAGGTACGGTCACTTATACTGTCCTTATATAGTTAAGTGGTTCCAATTTCCCAAACCTTTGCAATGGCCACATTTGGGGCAACCAATGTGCAAAGTACATCAAGCACATATGGAGTGGCTAATAATTTTAATACCTCCTTGCATTCAAATCATCAGTTTAGAGGACAGCAACAACAGATCCTTACAGAACTTGAGTACCTCCATTAAAATACAGCATTGTCTCCTCTTTCTGGCCCAGACATATAATAATAATAATAATAAAAAACATTCTACAGTATATGTAGGCAACAGAACATAAACAAGAACAATAATTCTGATAAACTGATAAATGTTTTCAGAAAGTGATTGATCAAACAAAATGCCAAAAAAACTTTTCACTGTTTTATACCAATGTTAATTGCATATATTTGGGTTTTGGACTGCGGGGCAAACAAAAAAAGCTATTTAAAGAAGTCTCCTAAGGTTCTGAGGAATATATGAGGGGATTTTTGTTCCACTATTTTGTGACATTTTATAGACTAAAGTATTAATTTGAAAAATAATCTGGAGATTAGTTAATAATCACTAGCTGCAGCCCTAATCCTAATGTTAATTATTCCTCTTCAACACAAAAGCAAGCAGCTGGCCTCATGCTATCCAAAGGGATCTACTTAACCACATGCTTAACCAACACTGATGTGTACATACAGCTCCGCTACATGGAAACACAACTCCTACTCTGACAGCCAAATGGTCCCCCTCACAGAAGGGCCTGGTGGGATTGATTTCATTTCAGCTACAATGGGTAACTTAAATCTTGATGAAGACGACTGAAGCCGGCAGAGGATATACATGAGGATACCGTTACTCCCCCGGCCTGTCCGGTGCGCCTCTGAAATGACTGCAGCAAATAATAGCCCATTTGTTTAGCCATTCTCCAAACATGGCACTGGAACTGGTTGAATTGAACAAAAAAGGAGCACAAACCTGCTTTTTATCACAGGAAAAAATGGAGACACACTGTAGCTCCCTTTGCGACTTTACCGTACCCCCTCCCCCTCCAACTCCCATTTCAAATCCCCCCAAAACTTACACCTTATCCACTTGTAAGCAGCTCTTAATGTGGTGTTGGGATCCCCGGAGCAGAGAGCCGGGCTCAGGGAGCTTCAGCAGGGGATATTTGGAACATACAAAGGGGGTATTATTTGTTGCACCCCCCCAGTTGGCCCCCTACCAGCTTCTATTCTGTATGTGGGTCTGACTGTATCCTGATGGTGGCGAATGATGACTCCTTCCTACTCCCTGGTTTTTACACAGACTAGAGAAGGATCAGCAGGCTGTCTAATGTCCCTTCAGGTGGCGCATATGTTTATCTATTAATCAGTCAGCTAAACTAATATCTAAATTTAATATCTGTGGTAAAGATGTGTTTCAAAGATTAAATCATATTGATGTCAGCATATTCTACAACAACATTTAGTTACTGAAGCATTTTGTTTCTAAAAATATGGACACAATTTCCATAAACCTCACTTTCTCCGCTCTGGATTTTGTCCATGTGTTTAGGTTTTGGGGGGCATGTTGTTTCAGGTACCGGAGAGACATGAAATATAATCCAGGACGGCCAGTTTGAGTAATAGAACCATGAGTCTGAAGACTTATCAGATGCCAAAACACTGCACAGTGGTTTATAATACAGTGTTCACGTTACAGTTATGTAATCTACTAGGAATTATGTGTTTGCATGTATTTGATTTGCCACTGCAGCGCCTCGCTAGATGACATTGCGGTTGGGCAAAAATAGAGACATGTTCAAATGTTTTGCCAGACGACCTTGCGTTTTCAGTCAGAGCCCTCTGCGTTGGCACCCCAGCTGCAGCAACAGACTGGACTCATTCAAATGAATGAAGGGTCTCCGTTTTTTCATGCAGGGCTAAAGTCAGTCTGAACACAGTCTGACGACACCTTGATTAACAATTAAAATGCATTCAGATGAGTTAAGCTTACGTGAAACTTAAACTATGATAGTACTTCAAAACATATTGGCTATCTCAAGACAAGACAGTTCATTTCTGTGCAAGTTTCGATGAGACACGGATGATGCTCACTGATTAGCGACACTGCCCACAATCATTTAATCCACCTCGGTATAAAGAGCATAGAAGAATCTCTGCCATTTGGTGAATATAGAAAAATAGAAAGAGGACAAAACCGAGACGTAAAAAGAGGAAAATATACTCTCCAGCAGTATTGCAGGAGGGGGGTTAGGAGTAGCATTTATGAGAATAAACGAGATTTCCTGAACTGAGAGCATTCCAAGGGCGCCGGTGGTCTCGGCTTGCCAAGAGGCAAGACGACACATGCTGGAGATGTCTGCCAGGTAGCAGAGCACAAAGAGCCCTCATTTCCTCCCTATCCCTCCCTCCCTCACTCCCTCCCTCCTTCCCACCACCATA